>ML777067.1:3387-23040 GCA_009831015.1 Picea engelmannii | reverse complement strand
GGAGCTTCGAAAGGAAACCTAGGCCCCTCTAGGGTGGGGGAAATCATAAGGGATAGACTCGACATAATTCACAGCATGACAATTGAAAACCTGGGCCATGACACGAACAATTTTGTAGAGATATGGGGCATGATCAGAAGAATCTAACTAGCACTAGACCATGATCTCACTTGCCTCATCATCGAGGGAGATTCAAAAGTCATAATTGAGCTAGCCTCCAAAATCATCAATGGAAAGAATCCAAAAAATATTACACCAAGTTGGTGCCTGTTGGGACCTCTTCACAGCCTCCAATCTCTACTCAGACCCTCTCTCACTATCATCACCTCCCATGTGAGAAGGGAAGCAAACAGAGTGGCAGACAGACTAGTGAATGCGGGAGTGGACCTCACCCAACAAATCACCCTCATGAACACTAGGCAGCCTTAGAGTTCGACACTATGGACCCAATGCCAAGAGGTATCCTGAAGGGAGTACCCTCACTCGGATGGGGTGACACGAGGTTTGAAATGGAGGACACCTGGTCGAGACAGATGGCAAGGTGATTTAATGTCTCAGGCCACCACCCCCCGAGCTATAACTCACCATGAAGAAAATATTGATGGAATTTAACTCAATGCAGCTAGGCAAGCACTCGGACGAGCACTCCAGCCAGGACATAGGTACCAAGAGCTTGAACCAGTCTTGTCAGCCTTCAATGGCAATGCGAGAGGTTTCAATGGCCCTCAGGGGAATTACATTTCTCCATGGCACATTCTTTCTCCTGTTTGCTGCAAGCTATCATTCCACCTCTATGTCTCTCGGCCCTCCTAACTTCTCTGCTCATACTCTGAGTGCCTTTAGAGACCACCCAGTCCACCATTGCCCCCCCATTACCTCTGTGCTTCTTCTCACCATGCCCCAGGACAGAGGCAAGCCTAGGCAAGCTACCAAAAAAAAAATGCCTATACCCGTGATAATCGACTCACTGCATCCCAGTGAGCTCTCATTACCCATTTTGGCCACACCTGTAAATACACCAACTTCTCTTAGTCCACCTTGCGTAGCCCAAAATTGGAGGATCCGCCTTTCCAAACCCAAAAATCCCTGCGCACACCAAAGGAGGAGACCCCATTTGGACCAGGATCATCAATCAGTGTTTGGACCTGTTGTTTGAAGCCTTCTCAGACGCATCAAATTCATCAAGTTTACCCGCCTACAAGCATAAGTTTGTCCCAACCCTCACTTCTAATGGACACCCAGGTTCACCTACGGGTTGACGCGACCTAACCCAGACTTTGTTTTTCATCAATTATAGTTTTAAATCTTTCTTACAGTTGTATAGCAATGGTGGCTATGTTTGAAGCCAGCCATAGGTTAGCGAAATGGAACGACGTTCTATTGGATACTTTCAGTATTTTTGTACATTTTTGTAATCCGCTTCATAGCCATTATAGATCTATCTTCGCTTGGAGCCACATGTTCTAGTTTCCCTTATTTGGCAGGACAGTTGGTTGCCAAATGATTCACAGTTGTACACTCATGATATAATATAAGGTTCTGCTTTTTATTTACAAAAAAAAAAATGACATGTATTTTACTTGTAATGTAATGTGTATTATGTTTTGCTGAAACATGTTATTTTCTTGCATCATGATCTGTAGATGGTTGTCATTGAAATAAATCCATGAAGATGATATAAAGTATTAGAAGAGAGAAATTCCTTAGCTAATGTGTGAAATGCAGAAGTATCTACCTCCATCATTTTTCAATGCACAAGAACACAACCTCATACACCAAATTGAGGAGATTGAAATGTGTGGACCTGTACACACAAGGTCAATGTGGATGGTGGAGAGGCACTTGAAATCATTGAAGAATTTGGTTAGACAAAGAGCATGTCCTGAGGGTTCTATGGCGGAGGGACATATGGTATATGAATCCATGGTGTATATTAGTCAGTATCTTCCTAAATTAGTAGCGCAAGCTATGCATGCAATGGATTGCATTTGGTATGTGAACTCCATCAAAAAATTTGAAAGGGAGCAGTTGTTGGGGAAAGGTACAATGAAGAAACTGAAAGGTAATTAAATTGTGGATATTTTTAATAAATATAAATTTTCATTTTTTGTGTATATGATCATACTCATTTAATAGTTATTCTTTCATCATTTATTAATATTTACCATGGTTATAACTAATATTTAATATTGGTGAATTGTGATTTTTTTATCAGTCAGTTACTCAAGATTGGGATGCGCTACATTTATACATTGCAAACAATCTTGACTGGATGAAGGTATTGATTGATATATGTAAAGAACGTCATGGCGGTAGGTTATCATGGAAAGAACTATTTGAATTGGTTAGATAAGTTCATTTTAATGGAGATTTCGATGTTACATAGAGGGAAATAGATTTAGCATATTGTTTGAAAGATGGAAAGGAAAGAAAATTCACCCATTTTATTCAGTTATTTTATATTATATTAATGTGACTGTAGGTGTGTTTTTTTCATGTTATACTTTCCAAGTTATATAAATTTGTTTATTATCAATTGACAATGCATCTTTTACATGTCTGGCATATTGCAGTTGAAACACCACAAGGCTATATGGTGCAATGGTCGTAAATTTCACTTCAAACAGTTGGATGAAACCAAAAAAAATTATGATAGTGGGATAACTGCAGTATTTCAGGTCACTAATGTTTCCTGTAGGAGTGACATACATCCTCGAGAATTTGAAAATAGATACTATGGGCTTTTGAATGATATAATTGAGTGTGACTTTAATTCCTTCAAATTAGTTTTGTTCGATGTCAAATGGCATAGGTTACAAATGCATGAACATGATGAGGAAAGAACCGTTATTCAACATGCCAATGGATTTCCGATGATTAAAACAATAGTTTCAATAAAGTATACTATAGATGAAGAAGATGATATTGAAGAAGAATATGATGTAGAGATAGAGCAGGAAGAATATGGGTCAAAAAATGAAGAGGACAGAGAAGATAAACTAGGAGTAGGAGACAATGTGTCAGTTCTTGATGATGATATTGATGAAGATATGCTCATAAATGGAATTGATGATGATGATGATATCATCAATCCTTTCAACATTGTTTCTGAACCAGATGTTGATACATATATCGAGTTGGATGATCAAGAAAAGGATACAGAATAAGAATGATACAAATGTTGTGTTGGTTGATGAGGTACGTAACTAGATATTTTAATTTGTATGAATTATTCTCTTTAAATAATTTCTTATGTGGGTTAATTACATGTTTTTAAGTTTTATTTCATTTTTTTTTTGGTAGTTTCTATGCATGATTATTATGTTGATTTTGTTTATTTTCTATTTTATAGATTGGGTTTTGGGGAATTGAGAGCGATGTGAGGGGGGGGAGGGGCCATATGAGCTTCCACCTTCACGTGGTTAGCCTTGTTTAGTAGAGAATAAATTATTCTTGAAACCAAGAGAAGTTCATTCATTCATATTTATACTCAAAGATCACTCACAGACCCACTCTATATATCATCTCATCTTGTCCTCGTTTCGTTTTAATTTTCTTGGTCGAATTTTAAAGGAAACAACTAATAAAAGACATTGTACTAGGGCTAGAGTACATGATGGGAAACAATTACCTGAGAATGGGGCCAATGTTGAAATTTTTTCAAAATGTTTTTGTATGCACCAAAATTTGACATGGATACTTTGTTCACATTTGAAATGCACCGAAATTTGACATGTATAGTTTGTTTCATGTCAAATTTCAAGATAGTTCCGACAATAATTCTATAGAAGTGAATGACAAACATTGGCAATGAGATGTGCATGATTAACATTGATTCAAATGTGGATGATATCAAATATTATGCGATGAATTCATACATCCTTGAGTCTTGAAACCCTCCCATACTGTCAAGGCATGTGTCTAGTCTGACCATGTCAAATTTTGACGCATACAGGAACATATTGAAGAAATTTCAATGTTGGGCCCATTCGCTGCTCACTATGTGGGGTCAATGCATGACATTTGTGGTGGATGAATTGGAATTTCCATGAAATTTCAAGAGATTTCCAACAAATATTATACATATGGAAACGATGAATGATGACAATGAGACATCCATTATGAACATTGATTCAAACCTGGATGATATCAAATATTATGTGGGGACATCAGACATCCATGAGTCTTGAAACCCTCCCATACTGTTAAGGCATGTTTCTAGTCTAAGCATGTCGAATTTTGATGCATAAATGCATAGTTTGAAGAAATTTCAACATTGGCCCCATTCATTGCTCACTGTGCGAGGTCAATGCAAGATGACATTGGTGATGGGTGTATTGGAAGTGCCATGACATTTCAATAGAGTTTCAATAAAGATTATATAGATGGAAATAATGAATGATGACAATGAGACATCCATTATATTGAACGTTGATGAAAACATGGATGATCTCAAATATTATACAGGGACATCAAACATCCTTAAGTATTGAAACCCTCCCATACCATCAAGGAAACTATCTAGTCTGACCATGTCAAATTTCAACACTTACAGGAACAGATTGAAAACATTTCAACATTGGCCCCATTCACTGCTCACTATGCAGGTTCGGTGGAAGAAATTTGTGATGGGTGTATTGGACATTCCATGTCAAATTTCAATATAGTTCCGACAACGAGTCTATATAAGGGAATGCCAAATGATGACAATGAGAGGTACATGATGAACATTGATGCAAATGTGGACGATCTCAAAGATTATGTGGGGACATCATACACCCTTGAGTCTTGAAACCCTCCCATACCGTCAAGGCATGTGTATATTCTAGCCATGTCAAATTCCGATGCATATAAGGACATATTGAATACATTTCAACATTGGCCCCATTCATTGCTCACTATGCAGGGTCGACACATGACATTTGTGGTGGGTGAATTGAAACTTTTGTGACATCAACTCAACTTGGTAATTCAATAATCAAACAAAGTGGTTAAATCCAATTTAACCAAGAGAATCAACAATAGAGCCACTTAATTTAATGAAGTCAATTTATTGATGGTTCATCCATTGGGGTTGCAAGATAGGAATCAAACCTACTAGAAATTGGCATTGGCAAGAGGAATGGAATTATGATTATGTCCAAAATTATCTGGTTTGTGTTGTTAGTGTTACTCCTCATTTTACATGAGGCCTACACTAGTATTTGTTCACTACTCTTGTGATTTTCATCACAAAGGTAGGTTTACAAGTTGATATTTGGATGGCCTAGTTTTTTTTATTGCATTTGATGAGACTATTAGTGATGAAGTCATGGATGGCTAGATGATGTTGATGCTCTAGTTGTCTTGGTAATTGCTTTCCTTTCATACTAGTAGACTTGGTTGTGGATACCCTTATATGATCATTATTGTATGGTTGATGATACATCTTGATGTATGAATCCCTTGATGGAACACCCTAGAAAGTTTTGGCTAAGATAATATTGTATTGGAATCTTTGTTTTCTTGGAATTATCCCCTTGATATCACTTGATTTCACATTCATTTAGGTTGATATGGTCTAGCATGGTGTGATGTTCATGAGGTGAATTCCCTTTCTCATGTTGAGGATTCATATACATTTTATGGTTTTTTATGACATGTATTACACCCTCATGTTGATCATTTCCCTCTTCTACATATTTTTATGCCCTATTACTTGGTGGAGGAGTCTGCCACGGAATTCCCTTACCTTGTGGGATGATTTCACACTTTTTTAGGTAAAATTTGGATATTACTCATCATCCCATGTGGAGCACTCACCCTCCTTGCATACATGTTAAGGGATGGTCTTATTTACATTTGAAGGGATGGTCTTATTTATTGATTGATGAGGGGCCACCCCTATCTTTATGGATTATGTTTATCATTGAAGGCATTTCACATGTGTTCTTCATATATAATTTGATGCCTTATTTCATGTATCCACTTGCTTGGAACTTGTTTTGAGAAGATATCCACCATATGAGGCCATTTTCCACTTTTCCATGCTTTGTTTGACAGGATATTTCTCTTGAAGGTCTCACACTTTCTATCATTGGAGGTTTGACTTAATTAAAACTTCTAGTTTGTGGAGATGTCCACCTTTGGATGTTACATTTCATACATTTTATTTCTTGTTGAAGGGACATCTCACATTGGGATCGGGAGGTTTCATGGTTTTATGTCCTATATCATGAAGGAAGATTCCCACTTATGGATGTTGCTTGCACTTATGTTTATTCTTATTATTGAGGACACCCACCTTTCTTGGATCCTTATTGCACTTGATTTCATTACGATTCCTCATGTGGGTGCCCCTCTTGCAAACTCACCTTTTGTTGTGTTTGGGTGCCTAGCCTTGCCCAGGTCGTCTTGAAAAACTTAAGTCGAAGACAAACTTTCTCCTTATCCGACATGTGGCTCATCTTCTTTCCTAGTGCTCCCTTGTGTGGACCATTTTGTGCCATTCATGTGGGTGGGCACACCTCTTTCCAACTCGAATTGCATTGTGTTTGGGCGCTCTGCCTCATTTTTGTTACGTTTCCTCTTGTGGGCGCCCCTCTTTCCAACTCGCCTTGCCTTGCCTTTGGGCACCCTACCTTATTTTTGTTACAATTTCTCATGTGGGTGTCCCTCTTTCAAACTCACCTTGTGTTGCGTTTGGGCACCCACCCTTGCCCAGGTCGTCTTGAAAAATTTAATTCGAAGCCAAAATTTCTCCTTATCCAACATCCAGCTCATATTCTTCCCTAGTTCTCCCTTGTGTGGCCCTTTTCATGCCTTTCATGTGGGTGGGCGCACCTCTTTCCAACTTTCCTTGCATTGCATTTGGGCGCTCTGCCTCATTTTTGTTAAGTTTCCTGTTGTGGGCGCCCCTCTTTCCAATTCGCCTTGCCTTGCCTTTGGGCACCCTTCCTTGTTTTCGTTACAATTCCTCATGTGGGCGCCCCTCTTGCAAACTCACCTTATGTTGCATTTGGGCACCCATCCTTGTCGAGGTCATCTTGAAAAATTTAAGTCGCAGCCAAAATTCCTCCTTATTTGGAATTCATCTTGTCTTCTTTCCTAGTGCTCCCTTGTGTGGCACTTTTCATGCCTTTCATGTGGATGGGCGCACCTCTTTCCAACTCACCTTGCGTTGTGTTTGGGTGCTCTACCTTTTTTTTGTTATGTTTTCTCTTGTGGGCACCCCTCTTTCCAACTCGCCTTACCTTGCCTCTGGGCACCCTGCCTTGTTTTCGTTACGATTCCTCATGTGGGTGCCCCTCTTGTAAACTCACCTTGCGTTGCGTTTGGGCGCCCAGCCTTGCCCAGGATGTCTTGAAAACGTTAGTTCAAAGACAAAATTTCTCCTTATCCAGCATCTGAATCGTCTTCTTTCCTAGTGCTCCCTTGTGTGGCCCTTTTCATGCCTTTCATGTGGGTGGGTGCACCTCTTTCCAACTCCCCTTGCATTGTGTTTGGGTGCTCTGCCTCATTTTTGTTACGTTTCCTCTTATGGGCACCCCTCTTTCCAACTCCCCTTGCCTTGCCTTTGGGCACCATGCCTTTTTTTCATTACGATTCCTCATCTAGGTGCCCCTCTTGCAAACTTACCTTGTGTTGCATTTGGGCGCCCAGCCTTGCCCAGGCCATCTTGAGAAATTTAAGTTGAAAACAAAATTGCTCCTTATCTGGAATCTGACTCGTCTTCTTTCCTAGTGCTCCCTTGTGTGGCCCTTTTCATGCCTTTGGTGTGGGTGGGAACACCTCTTTCCAACTCGCCTTGCATTGTGTTTGGGTGCTCTTCCTCATTTTTGTTACGTTTCCTCTTGTGGGAGCCCCTCTTTCCAACTTGGCTTGCCTTTCCTTTGGGCACCCTAACTTCTTTTTGTTACGATTCCTCATGTGGGCACCCCTCTTGCAAACTCACCTTGCCTTGCGTTTGGGTGCCGAACCTTTCCTAGGTCATCTTGAAAAAGTTAATTTGAAGCCAAAATTGCTCCTTATCCGGAATCTGACTCGTCTTCTTGCCTAGTGATCCCTTGTGTGGCCCTTTTCATGTTTTTCATGTGGGTGGGTGCACCTCTTTCCAACTCACCTTGCATTGCATTTGTGTGCTCTACATCGTTTTTGTTACATTTCCTCTTGTCGGCGCCCCTCTTGCCAACTCGCCTTGCCTTGCCTTTGGGCACCCTGCCTTGTTTTTGTTACAATTCCTCATGTGGGCACCTCTCTTGTAGACACACCTTTCATTACATTTGGGTGCTTAGCCTTTCCTGGGACATCTTGAAAAAGTTAAGTTGAATCCAAAATTGCTCCTTATCTAGCGTCCATCTCATCTTCTTTCCTAGTGCTCCCTTGTGCAGCCATTTTCATGCTTTTCATGTGGTTGGGTGCACCTCTTGCGAACTCAACTTGTGTTGCGTTTGGGCGCTCTGATTTGTTTTTTTTATGTTTCCTCTTGTGGGCGCCCCTCTTGCCAACTTGCCTTGCCTTACCTTTGGGCACCCTACCTTGTTTTCGTTACGATTCCTCATGTGGGGGCCCTTCTTGAAAACTCACCTTGCATTGTGTTTGGGAACCCAGCCTTGCCCAGGTCATCCTGAAAAAGTTAAGTCGAAGCCAAAATTCATCCTAATCTAGCATCTAACTCATCTTCGTGCCTAGTTCTCCCTTGTGTGGCCCTTTTCATGCCTTCATGTGGGTGGGCACAACTTTTGCCAACTCACCTTGCGTTGCATTTGGGCACTTTGCCTCGTTTGTGTTATGTTTCCTCTTGTGGGTGCCCCTCTTTCCAACTCGCCTTTCCTTGCCTTTGGGCACCCTTCCTTGTTTTCGTTATGATTACTCATGTGGGTGCCCCTCTTGCAAACTCACCTTGCGTTGTGTTTGGGTGCCCAACCTTTCCTAGGTCGTCTTGAAAAAGTTAAGTTGAAGACAAAATTGCTCCTTATCCAACATCCGGCTCGTCTTATTTCCTAATGCTCCATTGTGTGTCCCTTTTTGTGCCTTTCATGTGGGTGGGTGCACCTCTTTCCAACTCACCTTGTGTTGTGTTTGGGTGCTTTTCCTCATTTTTGTTATGTTTCCTCTTGTTTGCACCCCTCTTTCCAACTCATCTTGCCTTGCCTTTGGGCACCCTGCCTTCTTTTCGTTACGATTCCTCATGTGGGCACCCCTCTTGCAAACTCACCTTGCATTGCATTTGGGTGCCCAACCTTTCCTAGGCCATCTCGAAAAAGTGATTTTGAAGCCAAAATTGCTCCTTATCTGACATATGAATCATCTTCTTTCCTAGTGCTCCCTTATGTGGCCCTTTTCATTTCGTTCATGTGGGTGGGTGCATCTCTTTCCAAATTGCCTTGCATTTTGTTTGGGCACTCTGCCTCATTTTTGTTATGTTTCCTCTTTTGGGTGCCCCTCTTGCCAACGTGCCTTGCCTTACCTTTGGGCACCCTGCCTTGTTTTCGTTACGATTCCTCATGTGAGCACCCCTCTTGAAAAATCACCTTGTGTTGTGTTTGGGTTCCCAGCCTTGCCCAGGCTGTCTTGAAAAAGTTAATGGGGCCAACGTTGAAATTTTATCAAATTTTTCTTGTAGTCATTGAAATTTTACATGGTTGCACTAGATATATTCCATAAATATTTATCGAGGTTAGGTCATGAAAAGGGGTCAAACAAGACATCGTCGTGTGAGAAATGAGAAGGAAAAGGTGACCAAATATAAGACCAATTAGATATAGTCACATGACAAGTGTTGATTATTAGAATACATGTTGATTCTTGTCGACCCCGCAAAGTGACCAGTTAATGGGGCCAACGTTGAAATTTTCTCAAACGTTTCTTGTATTCATTGAAATTTGACATGGTTGCACTAGATGCATGCCTTGACGACATGTGAGGGTTTCAATACTCAAAGATTACTCATATTATACCCACATAAGAGAATGGTCTGTAACTGGGTGGTCAATAACGTGAATATGGTC
This sequence comes from Picea engelmannii, assembly GCA_009831015.1. NCBI lineage: Eukaryota > Viridiplantae > Streptophyta > Pinopsida > Pinales > Pinaceae > Picea > Picea engelmannii. The sequence continues at coordinate 13,051 of ML777067.1, read as the reverse complement.
AATAGCTCAGATAAGAGAAAAAATCAAAGATAAGATCAAATAACTGATGAAGCTTGTGCGATTTTTCGAGTACTTGTCTAACGAGTATTAGTGTGTTTTGACAAACTTGCGATATAGTCCATAAATATTTATCGAGGTTAGATCATGAAAAGGGGTCAAAGAAGACATGGTCATGTGAGAACTGAGAAGGAAAAGGTGACCAAAGAGAAGACCAATTAGATATAGGCACATGACCAGTGTTTATTACTAGAATAAGTGTTGATTCTCTTTGACCCCGCAAAGTGACCAGTTAATGGGTCCAACGTTGAAAGTTTCTCAAAATTTTCTTGTAGTCATTGAAATTTGACATGGTTGCACTATATGCATCCATTGATGGTATGGGAGGGTTTCAAGACTCAAAGATTCATATTATACCCACATAAGAGAATGGTCTATAACTGGGTGGACAATAAGTGGAATATGGTCAATAACTAATCATTCAATATTCCATTTATGTTCACAATAGAGAAACAATAGTTGTAAGGCATTTTATTGTTTAGGAAGTCGATCATGAGATTCTTGCAAGGAAATATATTTCTTCTTTCAAATTTCCTACAATTTCTACAAAAATAGTTCTTCATATTCATCTTTGTGGTTTTTGTAGATACCATATTATTATTGTAATAAATTTTAGAATGCATCTAGACCACTTAAAATCATGTTCCATTTCTAATAAGGATCTTCATTGTTTGAATGCAAATTGTTACCAAATTGTTCCTTAACACATCCATTGCTTGTGGTGTATAAGTGAGTATTTTGTCTTTAGATTTTTAGGAATAAATCATTTAAGCCTAATAAAAACAATCAAGAACCTCAATTCTAATTCTTGATGAATAAACCATTCATTCAAGAGTTATGTTATATAATTATTCATTGTCCTACTTTTAAATAAAGATTCCATATGCATTTTAGGTCTTTGATTTTCCATGTGAATGCAACACATATAAACTTACAATATGATGAATGTAAATATATTCCATGCACATAATTGGTTGCAGTGCTCATGACAATTCATCAATGAAGAAGGAAAACATTAGTGACATTAGTTTTTCCATGACATTGCTATGAGGATGATCCTTACTCCACAAAGGAATAGAGACCTTCTATGGATTTTGACACTGTCGATGTTTATGACATTTATATATGTTGGCCAAAGATCCAATGGTGGTTACTCATTGTATAATAGGCATGTTTCACATTAAGAATTACCTATATAAACAAATTTTGGGACCTAGACCTTGCTTGAGTAAGACTTGGGACCAAGACCTTGTCCACCTAAGCAAAGTAAATTTAGTTTATCATTTTTTCTCTCTAGGATAAACTATTGCAATAGTGTCAATGTTCACTAGAATTGATCATTGCAACAATGTCTTTGTTGTTATATATGATCAAGCATTGGAATAGTGTCTTCTTTTGTTATCTAGGATAGATTATTTCAATAATGTCATCGTTGTTGGTTTGGATAAATATTCTAAGAACACAAGATTAAATGATAACTAACTTAGTTATTACCTATCACAATAGTGTTTTTTATTGTTAACCAACCTATATTTATATTTATATCCTAGGATTTATCAAGTGTAAAGAGGAATCAAATCCCCCAACATACAAAACTTTACCCAGGTTTTTTCACTCTAAACGAGGTTTTCATCTCAAATTATTTGATCCCTCTCAATGATTGATATATTCTAGGTTAATATGCATCTAGGCTAGTTTATAATGTGAATCATGCCCAACTTCACATGTTTTTTTTTTTTTTTTGTAACTATTATATCTGATCGATGTACATTGAATTCAACGTTATGTTAGATTACACATCTCCTCCATATTGAACTGTAAAAGGTGTATATATGATCAACTAAGTTCAAATACATGTATATTTATACTTCTAGCTAGAATGGATAATTACTATTCTCTGGGTTGTCAATGGGGCCTTGCTAGATCGATGAAATTTGGGCATTTTTATTGTCTCCACTAGGATGCAATTACCCTAAGTGTATCATTTTCCCATTTTGGACTAGCACACCTCTAAGGGAAATGTTTGAATAAGGAATTTCATAATGGTTGTTAAGTCACAAAAATTTCATACCCCATTAAGTGTGACATGGTCTTCCACCTCTTGATAGGTGATAGATTCAAAATTAGGAGGCATATTTTATGGCATGAAATTAATGAAAAGGAGAAGACATAGTTAATACCATTTCAATATACATTTCTCCATTTCATCGATGCGAGTGAGATCCGATCAAACCAGTCCAAGGAAACTTCATTTCTTTCAAACGCGAGGAGACTAGGGAACGTTGCGACTTGTGAGTTGGAGGGAACACTGGAGAAGGAAGGATATAGAGAAGGATGGGAATTGGGAGATATAAATTTCTTCATTTCATCAATGCGAGTGAGAGATGATCAAACCAGTCTGAGGAAATGTCATTTATTTCAAGAGAAAGGAGACTAGAGCACGCTACATCTCGTGAGTTGGAGGGAATGCTGGAGAAGGAAGGAGATAGAGATGGAAGGGAATTGGGAGATACACATTTCTCCATTTCATCGATGGGAGTGAGAGCCAATCAAACTAGTCTGAGGAAACTTCATTTCTTTCAAGTGCGAGGAGACTAGGGCACGTTGCATCTCGTGATTTGGAGGGAACATTGGAGAAGGAATGAGATAGGGAAGGAAAGGCATTGGGAGAGAGATCTCACGAGCAAGGTTACGAAGTAGAGAGAGAGAGAGAGAGAGAGAGAGAGGAGGGCACTGGCCAGGAGAGAGAGCTTTAGAGCAGGGTTAGGAAGGAGACACAACTCACGAAGGGAACCAGGAGAGAGAGATTGAGGGAAAGGAGACACAATACAATGGTGAGTTGTTGAATTTACAATATTTTCATATGAAAAAACCTAAAAACGTTGACATGTAATTTTAGGGAATAAAAATGCTAGTGGCTCCATATGTGGACAAAAATCCCCTCACAAGGTCCCTAAAAAATTTGATTCTCTAACTGATATTTTCAACTAAATTTATGTATTATGGCTCCTACAACAAAAATGCATGATATATTGGCAATGTAGCTTTTCTTTTGAATTGTCACTTGGGTCCTTTAGGTGCGGGGGTTCCTTGAGGAAGGGACCATACTCTTTGTACCTATGGAATGGTAGGGTTGGCTTTTCAATCATGAAATTAAGCTTGTGGGGTTTTTGTTTCCCATAAGAATCAATAAGAATGCAGAGGGCCTGCTACTCAAGTGTCTGTTGGACTTGTTCCGTTGCACTGCCCCATTCTTTTTTTTAGATAGGGGTGTGAAAAACCTCCAAATCAGGGGTAGTGATGGGACTTCAATTTGTCACTTTCCATGGCCCACATTATGTCCAAATTTGATACCCTTTTTCTCATAAGCCAAGACCTTCATGGAAAATATTATCACTTTTGATGACCGATGTGGATATTATGACTCATTCTTATATAATAAAATGTGATATTACTTAATATAAATATGAATGTGATATATGCTTGATATTATGTGTTTTTATGGTTTTGTGTGATTTGAATATTTAAGTTAATATGGTTCACAAGAAAAAAATAGTGAAACTATGGTGAAATAATTTGACCCACATGGCAAGTTTATCTCCTTCATTCATTGGCGTAGACCACTTTTTTTAATGGTTGAAAAATTTAAGGAATGTTGTCCCTTCACAACCTTCAAAGATGCTAGCACTTAAAGGCAGTCATAAAGACCCTAAGTGATTCAATATCTTGCTAAAATTGAGGATTTGAATTGACAAAGGAGGGAAATAGTTCCTTGAACAACATGCAAGAAATTAGGTAATTAAGGAACAACTCCCACAAATCAAGTGATTGATTAGATGGTCTAGATAGGACTCTTTTAAAGTATAAATAGATTCATATTTGATAGAGTACATATTTAGTATTGTGGTTGCATTTTCCTTCTTGTTGTTCAAGCTAGTTCAAAATTGTAGCCAAGAGGCAAATTTATGCCCAAAATATGTGAAAATATGTGAGGGCATGAATGTGTAGCTATCATGTGTGGGTTCTATAATTTACTAAGACTGAACAACTAATAAACCCTGATATATATCATTTTTGTAATGAAAAATGTCTATGTATCCTACAAAACCAATTCATACAGAATAAAAAATATTCATACAAAAATAATGTAATCAATAAGTCATACACAAAACATCATATGATCTTCAGCCATTCCTTATCATTCACAACCCCCAACTTACAACTCCTAGTGCTCAAATGATCTCACTAGCCATGGCATGGGTCCCTCTACCAATACTAATATTTTATGTGTCACTATCATGGAATGATGTTACAACTCATCACATGGGAATGGCCCCAAACATTATTTTTTGGCTCAAAATTTGGAACATGGAACTCCTTATCATCATATTAGGAAATTGTCTTTTTTTAGATAGGGGTGTGCAAAACCTTCAATTGGGGGGTAATGATGGGCCTTCAATTTATCACTTTCCATGGCCCACATTATGTCCAAATTTGATACATTTTTCCTCATAAGCCAAGACCTTCCTGGAAAATGTTATCACTTTTGATGACTGAAGTAGATACTATGACTCATTCTTATATAATAAAATGTGATATTAGTTAATATAAATATGAATTTGATATATGCTTGACATTAAGTGCTTTTATGGTCTTGTGTGATTTGAATCTTTAAGTTAATATGGTTCACAAGAAGGAAATAGTTCAACTATGGTGAAAGGATTTCACCCACATGACAAGTTTATCTCCTTCATTCATTGGCATAGACTACTTTTTTTCATGGTTGACAAATTTAAGGGATATTTTCCCTTCACCGTCTTCAAAGCTTCTAGCACTTAGAGGCAATCATAAAGACCCTAAGCGATTCAATATCTTGCTAATATTGAGGATTTGAATTGACAAATGAGGGAAATAGTTCCTTGACCAACATGCAAGAAATTGGGTAATTAAGGAACAACTCCCACCAATCAAGGGATTGATTAGATGGTCTAGATAGGACTCTTTTCAAGTATAAATAGATTTATAGTTGATAGAGTACATATTTAGTATTGTGGTTGCATTTTCCTTCTTGTTGTTCAAGCTAGTTCAAATTGTAGCCAAGAGGCAAATTTATGCCCAAAATATGTGAAAATATGTGAGGGCATGAATGTGTAGCTAACATGTGTGGGTTCTCAAATTTACTAAGACTGAACAACTAATAAACCCTGATATATATCATTTTTGTAATGAAAAATGTCTATGTAGCATAAAAAAACAATTCATATAGAATAAAAATATTCATACAAAAAGAATGTAATCAATAAGTCATACACAAATCACCATATGATCTTCATTCATTCCTTATCACTCAGAACCCCCAATTTACAACTCCTAGTGATAAAATGATCTCACTAGCCATGGCACGGGTCCCTCTACTAATACTAATATTTTATGTGTTACTAACATGGAATGATGTTACAACTCATCACATGGCAATGGCCCCAACCATTATTTTTTGGCTCAAAATTTGGAACATGGAACTCCTTATTATCATATTAGGAAATTGTCTTTTTTTTAGATAGGGGTGTGCAAAACCTCCAATTGGGGGGTAGTGATGGGCCTTCAATTTGTCACTTTCCATGGTCCACATTGTATCCAAATTTGATACATTTTTCCTCATAAGCCAAGACCTTCCTGGAAAATATTATCACTTTTGATGACCGATGTAGATACTATGACTCATTCTTATATAATAAAATGTGATATTACTTAATCTAAATACGAATGTGATATATTCTTGATATTAAGTGTTTTTATGGTTTTGTGTGATTTGAATCTTTCAGTTAATATGGTTCACAAGTAGGAAATAGTGAAACTATGGATAAAGGATTTGACCCACATGACAAGTTTATCTCCTTCATTCATTGGCATTGACCATTGTTTTTAATGGTTGACAAATTTAAGGGATATGGTTGACAAATTTAAGGGACAAAATTAAGGGATATTGGTCAACAAGGTGAATCCCCCGTGATCCTTATGAGTATTTAAGATGTGTATGGTGGTCTCTATAATCATAAAAGTTTACTATGCTAGAAATGATGACATTTGATTCACCGTTGTATAGGTGTACTAAGTGAACTATGACATTTGCATGGTATTTTTAAAATTTGGATCATTTTGTTTCCATTTATCTGTATAATTAGGTCGTACTTGTTTTCATTATCAGTGCACACATAGTAATCAATCAAGAAATTATTTCTTTGCTTGAAACGTCTTGCTCCTTCCCATAGATATTTTTCATCGAAGTTGAAATTCTTGCATTTCATTTTCCTCTTTCATGTTTTAAAGAGTCGATTCGAAACGCCATCAGTTTCACGACCACTCCTTTGAGTAAAAAAAACCTAAAATCAAGCGCTAATTAAAATTTATCTAGCAACTTTTCTAGGGATATTCAAACCCATCTTAGCTTAATTGTAGAGCTTTGGAATAGGATTGTGAGAATAACTTTCCAAAGTTGTTGTTCTCCTTAGTTGGACATAGGATTGAGTCTATGTCTAATGGCATCAGTTCCAGGGTATTCCAACTAGCATTGTGTCCTATTACCGCCACTTGTTGGAATGTGTCATTTGAATCCAAACATGCCCCTATAATTCCCAGATAGTATACCAATAGTAATGGAGCATAATACAATTGTGAAAGAGTAACACTATGGTAATCATTATGAGCTTATTGTGATACCAACAGGATACTAGTAATGAACTAGTGTTACATCTTGATTGACTGATTGTTTCTATCATTAATGGTGTTATAGGACGTATAGGAAAACATGTATTTTTCAGATATATATTCATTGAGTGAGGGAAGTTCAGGTAGAATATAGGAAAGTGAGACATCTAGTAGGTCTAACAAGCAAAGATCAACTAGAGGTGAGAATATCAAAAGAAAATTCCATAGACGCATGGAATTTTTTCTTACGAAAGGGGGATCATGTTATTATGATCATGAGAGCATAGATGACATTGAGGTGCCCTTGAGGTACAAACATATAGTGAAACGATGGGTACTCAAGGATATTCCTAAAATAAACATTGATTGTTGTGTAAACAAAAGGATATACCAGATTTCTCCATCGTCATTACATGGTTTGGGGATATTTTCCACGGATGGAATAAAGTTCTGTGATGACGGATTAACTGAATTGATGGATTACATAGAACCCTTTTATAACTACAAATATTGGATACAAATAGTCCAATATACAAAAAGTATGCGAAAATATGGCTCGGCTGCAAATTATATAAAACTAAAAGACAATGATCAAAATAAAGGATAAACTATCTATATTGATGGATGGCCAAAAGAAACAGTGAATATTGCAGGGTTTATAAACAATATATGACCCATGAACACAAATAAGCAACCCAATTGCGTATTTGAGGGGTGTGAAGGAAATTGTGTATTCCTATGTGCAATAAAATCAATAGTTGCAGGGGAAGAGTTATTGATTGATTACAATTTGAATCAAATAGATAAAGATGTTGCTATTATGGGGGAGATATGTACACTAATTTACCCAACTTGTAAGCAACGACTCTTATATTTTATGATTTTCTATGTTCTTTACGGTATTAATCCATTTGGAGAGCTTCGATCTGTTTACTCAGTGTGGCCTATTTTTGTTATCAAAAATAAAATTCCTCCTTGGATGTCAATAAAGAGGGAGGATTTCTCATACATTTGAATTTGTTTCTCATGATAATGATCACAGTTCTAATTTTAATGTAATGTGGCAGGTTGATCATGGTAAATCAAAAGTGGCCTCGGAATAGGTAAATGAACAACAATTGTTTAATTGCATTTAATGTGCATTTTATTTCTATGGCGATCAGTTATTTTATTTGTTTACATAACTGGATTATCATTTATTTTGTTGAATATATAGTCGGCAGACCATGATTTTGATGATGATTCACTTGTTGAAAGGGATTTGTATGAATCCGTCGACCCTATGGTTTTAATTAGAAAAAAGATCAATAAAACAAACAAGGAAATAGCTCACTTGTTAGATATTCTAGATCAAACTCTTGATGTCGAAGAAAGGATAAAAAAAATTATGACAAGGCTTAAAACATATAATTTAATAACCATAATTTCAAGTGGTTTTATGTTTATGTCACTAGTACATATGGGCGGATTATTCCATGAAATTTTTCCATGTTTCCGTTATTTTCATCTTTTTTTAAATAGGGCGGGATTTTTGTCGATGTCGCCACGAACGTTCATCACAATATCCATGAATAGGTTATTTTAACTTGGTCTTAATTTTCATCGCTATTGCCACGAAAGTTCGACGCTATTGCCATGAACTTTCATGGCAATAGCGACGAAAATCCCGCCTATCTCTTGTTGGTAAATATGTAACAGACAACGAATGGCATGAACAATGTACAGAGGATTGTTAGCATATTTACAGGCAGTGTATACTTGTCATTGATGGCAAGTACAGGTGTGGTTGTGGTGATGGCTTGAGTACAACAGCAATGAATAGCAGCGCAGCAATAATCGGGAGGAGAAGAGTCAGTGACCGTTGGATCACATTCAAATTTTCCGAAAGAATGAGGGCTGTCAGATCTGAATGAAGACAAGACGAGCGCACTAAAAAGGAGAAGTGGGCGTAATCACAATATGCAAAATTGTGATGAAATCTGAGCCGTCAGATCAAGCTTTGATCTGGACCGTTAATTCCAGTCAGTATCGGGGATTGGGACTTTGAAGTGACAAGAACACTTGACCTCAAGAACCCCAATTTCACGATATGCAATATCGCGATTCAATCGCAGCCATTGAATCGAGAATGAGATCTGGACTATTGATTCTCTGCATGGAGTATCGAGGATCGGGACTTTGAAATGACAAAATCACCTGACCTCAAGAACCTCGATTTCGCGATATGCGATATCGCGATTCAATCACAGCCATTGAACCAAGAAGTGATCTGGACCATTGATTTAACTCCTTATCAGAGTTTCGTGAATCGAGACTTTGAAGTGACAAAAACACTTGACAACAAGAACCTCGAAATCCCGATATGTGATTTCGCGATTTAATCACAGCCGCTGAATAGAGATCAGATCTGGACAGAAAGAGAAGAAGCATAGAAGAATGACAAAAAGAGAAAAAGTAGAGCAGAATGAGAGAACGAATTGATGCAGAGTATGCCTACTGAACAGACAAAGGAAGAGAAGAGCAGCAGAACATTGTGCAGAAGACTAGATTTATAGAACAAAGAAAGATTGGTAAGAACAGACTTATCTGTAAAGTTGAATGTTTATTTGACCATTTATATTTTAGGGAGGTTGGGAGGTGCTCGGGAGGACTATTGTCCTCAGAGGTTCAAGTGGGAGCTTGAACACAGGAAGTTGTAGCTTCCATCTGGTTGCAGCTAGAGAAACCAGGGTGGTAGGGCGGTGCTAGGGAGAACAAGTGTTCTCTGTTATACTGGTTGGAGCCTATGTAACTGGAAGTTGGTGCCTCCATCCAGTTGGTGTTGGAGCATTTAGGGAGTTGGTGCTTCCTTCTAGTGGGTGCTAGAGAAACCAGAGAGTTGGTGCTCTCAAACAAGTTGCAG
>ML777066.1:2389561-2421484 GCA_009831015.1 Picea engelmannii | reverse complement strand
CGAGTTTTATGGGTTGTTTTCCACTGTGTTATTTCCGCTGCTATTTTTCTTAGCAATGTGTATTTCTGCTTATGGTAATTTATGAATGTGGGTTTAAGGCATTTATGAAATTTATGAAGACAATTATCTCTAGGTTGCTAAGTGTATGACATAAATTTCATTTGCTGATTTTTGTCATTAAAAATCTACACATTCATGACATGAGATTTGGTCACATAACATTCGTATGATTTTCCATCTATTACATGCCTTCTAACTACCAAAATGTCCAAATCTTCAAGGTGGCATGGGAGGTAATTAACAATTGTGTTAATGTTTTTTGGGAAACTAATAGGGTGACCACTATATTGGTATTGGCCACATCGAGCATGGATAACTTGCAATATTGGGCTCACTCGAGCGATGAGAATCCCTTCTACTTGGGTAAGAATTGAGAGGACAAGGGGTTGGTCTCCAAGATTCATATTATTCCATTAAGAGAAGAGGTGTCCATTAGTTTCCTTACGGAAATGAAAACAAATAAAACCATCATGCGATATGGTTGTATGAATCCCAGGGTAAGACTCCATACAAGTATTGCAAGTATGTGTTTTGGAAAATGCATCGATATGAGTATGGAATGTTTGAGCAATATGGGCAAGGTATTGGTGTTATGTAGGTTCAACTGGGAATTCCATGGAAAGGTGTTTTTCCTTGGATCCTGTAGCCCATCTATTCTTATTTGGTTCATCTTTGCGATGTATATATTGTTTGCGATGCTTCTCATTTTCTAGGGCATTTGGTGTAGATGGAATACTATTGATTTGGTTGGTGAAATTGAAGTTGAGGTTGGAAGAGGCATGGGAGTTATTGAAGAAAGGGATGTTGTTTTTAGTATTTGATGTTAGAAATGGTAAACAAGGGTTTGTTTTTGAAGTTGATGGAACAATGTTTGGTTGCATAATGGTATGTTCCAATAGAACATGGATTTCTTTTAGATGAGGTAAAACCGTCGGGAGCATATTTTTCATTAAGGTGATTCCATAAACTTGTTTCCCAACTGGTGCAGTTGTGTGGAATGTTGTAGTAGTATGGGTAAGGACTTGGTGTTGAATAAAATCAATTGGGAAATCTGTGGAAATATATTTTTCCTTGGATCTTGTAAGTTGTCTATGTTTATTTAGTTCATCTTTGCGATATGCATATTGTTTGTGTCGCCTCTCATTTTTTAGGGTGTTTGGGGTAGATACAACACTATTGATTTGGTTGGTTACATTGAAGTTGAGGTTGGAAAAGGTATGGGAGTTATTGAAGAAATGGATGTTGTTGTGAGTATTTGGTGCTAGATATGGTAAATATGGGTTTGTTGTTGAAGTTGATGTAATAACGTTTGGTTGCATAATGTTCTTTGTTGGGTGAACATGAAATTATTTCAGATGATATAAAATTGCAAGGAACATATTTTTCAAATGAATGATTTGATGGACTCGTTGGCTAATTGGTGCACCTTTTTCGAGGTGGTCATTGTGGAGCTTATAATATTTATCCAATTAAAACGATGGATCTTTGAGCTCTTCTATACTTTAAATTGCAATTTGACCATATTTCTGTATAAAGAGAACAATTGATTTATAATAAATATCAATATTTGTTTGAAAGACATTTTGAATATTTGAAAAAACTTATATTGAAATACATAAATCTACATTTACAATATATTAATAAAAGAAATATTATAATGCTTTAAATAAGATTACAAATTATAAAGGCATCAACATAAATGAATATAAATACATGAATTAAAAAAAACAAAAAAGGTGTATACAAACATAATATATATAGTAATATTAATATACAATTTAAATAAAGTATAAGAATACACTATAACCCTTGGTTTTAGTAAAAACAACATAGTACATAGCAATGGTAATATACTTTTCAAATAAAGTTTAAGAATATACTATAATCCTTTACTTTCATAAAAAGAAAATGATATTCATTAACATGCATTTTTTTTATTCTTACATACCTAAATCACATGAAGGCATATGAAGGCATTTAAACATAAAAGACATAGTTTACCATTTTCATTAGTAAAATGTGTTGGAACAGAATATATATTTATGAAATATACAAGTTACAAAAATTGATGCCTTGCATATTTTGTATATAACAAGTGTTGCATGGCAGCGTAGTTCCTGCCAGGTTGGGATGGGAGTAAATGTGACCTAGTACAGACACGTGGTTAGAAAGTTTAAATACATGTGGTTTGCATGCAAAACATAGTATTCCCGAATTAGTTCTTCCTGAAAAATATAAAAAATTATCAACATTTCGAAGGTTGTTGGACACAAAAAAATTAGCATTACCGAATTAGTTATCTTTAAAACAAGGGCTCTTGGACAGAAAATAAATTGAAATTTATGAAATTATAGGTTCTTGGACAACATAAATTATACATACCAAAAATGTAATTTTATAAAGTAGATATTTAGTTTTATACATACAAAATATGTACTTTTATAATGTATCGTGGGTTGTCGGGCTGGCAGGCTCAAAATTGGGTCTCTGATGTTCCGTTCCCTACAAATAGCACCTACAGTTCCGCGATACAAAAATTGAGAAGCGGAGTTGCGGACTATAGAAATTTATCAGAAATTATTAAATTATACATACGAAATATGTACTTTTATAAAGTAGATATTTAGTTTTATACATATGAAATTTGTACTTTTATAAAGTATGGGGATGAGATTTTATAAAGCATACACAGAGCCCTCATTGCATACTTAGCCAATTTTTGGATCACGGGTTCTCGGGCTGGCGGGCTCAAAATTGGGCCTCTGATGTTTCGTGCCCTACAAATAGGACCGATAGTTCCGCGATATACAAAATGGCACGCGGAGTTGCGAACTATAGAAATTTACCAGAAATTAATAATGTCTGTTACATATCTATGGAAATTACATGAACATTTAAAAGCATGTAATAGAATAGTAATAACGTCTGTTACATAGGTTCGTGGAGAAAAACACAAAAAAATTAGCATTCCCGAATTAGTTTGCTTTAAAACCAAGGCTTTTCTTGGACAAAAAAAATATAGCATTGCCGAATTAGTTTTCTTTGCACACGTTTTATAGAGCATGCATAGAGCCCTCATTCCATACTTAGGAAGTTTTTGGATCGCGGTTTCTCAGGTTGGTGGACTAAAAAATGGGCCTCTGTTGTTCCGTGCCCTATAAATAGCACTGATAGTTCCGCGATATACAAATTGACAAGTGGAGCTGCGAACTATAGAAACTTATTATAAAATAAATAATGTCTGTTACATATCTCTGGAAATTACATCAACATTTAAAAGCATACAATAGAATAGTAATAACGTCTCCTACATAGTTTTGTGGAGGAAAACACAAAGAAATTAGCATTCCTGAACTAGTTTTCTTTAAAGCAAAGGGTTCTGGACACAAGAGAAATCAAAATCTATCAAAGTATAGGTTCCTGGACACCCAAAAAGTTAGCATACAATAGAATAGTAACAATGTTGTTCAAGACAAAAAAATTAGCATACAATAGGACACAAGAAATGTAGCAAATCCGAATTAGTTTTCTTTGGAACAAACAAGAAAGGTTCTTGGAAACCCAAAATTTAGTATACAATAAAGGCATTGTCGAATTAGTTTTCTTTGGAATTTATCAAAAATTAATAATGTTTGTTACATGTTTTTGGAAATTTAAATGCGTTTGTCATATAGACTGGGATTGGGGCTCCCACAGACCATAAAAAGAAATAAGTACAAGAATTAGGAACGTCGAAAGAAGAAGTGCGCGACGATAGAGAGGAAGACCTGAAAAGAAGAAATTGGAAGTTATGAGTCTTTGGTTACAGTTTTCTATTTAAAGAGGTCATAAGTGGATTGACAAAGAAAACAAGATGACATCATAGATTTAAACAGTATTGATAAAGAAAACAAGATGCCAGTATAGACTTACTATGAAGCCGATGCATTTTTGTTGCTTTCGTCGATGGTCAGTGGAGTCTTGTTGACCGGTTGTAGCCCTTCCTAGACGAGGCTGTCCATTCTTTGTTGGAACCATTCTTCGATGTAGCTTTTCATGGGGGCTGTGTTGATTTCATCCCGAATTTCTATGCCGTAAAGGTCGTTTTCTAATTTCCTTAGATCGATTGAAATACTATGTAGACTCTGTTCAATTTCTTCATTGTGTGCCGCATAGTTCAGTACCCAGCACTCGTGCTCATCTAGACGATGTTCAAATATGCCGTAAAACTTTTCGAAAGACAACCCCTTTAAAATATCAACTTGTTCCTGGAAGGCTTCTTTGGTGATTAACAAGGATTTGAGAATTAAGTTTGGATCTTGAACCTCGTTGGTAGTTCCGGCTAAGTCCATCTGGAGCAGGCTTGTGAATAAATCTTCCTTTTCTGATATGACTTGTTTACATGATTTGACAATGAGCTCTAGGTTGTTAACTTTGTTTTTCCAGCATGCTTTTACTTTTTTCATCTGCTTTGGGGAGGGGAGTTTCTCTTATCTTCTTTTTAGTTCCGATGTGTTGACGACATAGTTGGAAAAATGGGCCAACACCTGATCACAAAAATGCTGTTCATTTTTTAAATTCACCTCCAAATGTTGCAGGAAATCATTGGCCTTCTTTCCGAAGGAAACTAAATTTTGCAATGTTTCCTAGGCTTCAGTAACTAGCTACATTCTTTTGTTGATGTTATTCTCTACAAGGGCTCTAGAGCATGCAAGGAGGGTAGAGGATACTTTCATCTTGGTTGTAGTGGTAGCAGGCACGATTTTTACCAAAGGACTAGCAAATTCTCGGGTTTCAATGAAAGTCTGCTCAAATTCATTGAGGCGGTCTTTCAGATTGGCATTTTCCGTCTCAATTCCTCCAATGGAATCACGAAGAATTTCACCAGTTACCTAGTGAAATGAGGAGATTTGGGACAACCACATTTCCCTAAAGTTAATCTCTGTGAGAGATTTGCCTTTCCTGTTTGTTACATCTCTCTTTTCAATGACCATACTTTTAGATTGGTTGTAAAAAATAACGCTCTGGATTACGAAGGATTCATCTACGCCAAAATAGTCGGTCTCAGATATTTCCACCACAAACGACCCAATTTTTTGCATGTGCTCAGTTTCAATTTCAAGTTGTAGTTTTCCACTTTCAATTTTGGGTTCCTCCGCCTGCCCTGCATTGTTTTTTCTCTTCTTCGTCAGTGGAATTTTGTGAGAACTATCAATATTTATGCGAGGAGGGTTCTTATCTCCTCCTCCGTTTGAATATTTCTAGGTTGATTTCTTACTGGGGTGGACCGTTGAAGCAATGCTCCGTGATGTCATGCTCTTGGGAGTGCTGGCGGGGGACTGGGTACTCTTCTCACCGGATACTTTTCCATGTTGTCTATACAATTCAGTCGCGCTTTGCAATGTCTCTGCGTCACAATTGACAGAAGAAGGATTGTTGTTGGCACTGTCCCTGTCTTGGGTCAAGTGTCTATGGATAAAAGAGGTGTTAAAGCCAACAACCATTAGGGTCGAACCCTTTTAGCCTTTTAGCGTACATTAGGTTCAATTTCTTGAAATGGGCAGCAAACTCGTCAATCTTGTTGATGTTTCTGCACACAAATTCTCTGACTTTCCAGGACAGAGGAATGAACTATTTTTTTTTCTTGTCATGGAAAAAATGCAACCAGTGGTTGTATTGCCTTATTATTTCTGCAACAAACATATTATCCATGATGTGGCATGGAAGGAAGGCAGGATTTTCCTTAGAGCCAAAGACCATGAGGACACTGTGATTTTCCTCATGCTCAAGTGTGCCCTTCCTGTTCAAAAACTTGGTTGCCTGGCCAGACATCCGCAAAGCATCCTTGCCTAATAGTAAATCTTTGAAAACTGATACAAAGCCATTAAAAACTTCATAAAAACAATGGGAGGCCTTGTGCCTCCACAGGGACTCATACCGTAATGTTACTGGGTCGAATCCACAGTTTATTTTATTGGAAAGAGAAAGTTTTGGAAACGGGCAACAATGCACAATTGCGAAAATAAGGTAGGATGACATATAAAATTTATTCGATTCTTTGAATCGTGACAACTGGGAACAAAGCTCAATGGAAATTATCTTCTCCCAATTGAAAATGTATTGTTCCTTGACTATGAAATACAAAATATAAATAATTATATGGGAAATGCTTGTCGTGGATGCATGTCCTGTTATTCTTGTAAACAACGAAGCAATTTCCCAGAATGGATTTCTAAAGGAACTTACCTACAACCTTGTGATATCTTCAGGAACTGTTGTTGTGTCTTCGAGGAAGTCGGCTAATATGTCCAACCCGTTATCATGTTTTTCTAGAAACTGCTTACAGTCTTGTCCTCTGAACGTCAATGTTGGCTCCGACAATTTTAACATCTCGTGGAAGACCTGAGGTGACAAAGAAACAGGAGAATGGTTGCGCAACGAAATAATTATTTGGCGTGGAATATATTTTTCGGCGCACCAAGAGACCACCTCCTTACATTCAAAAACCTCAGGGACACATCCTTCACGAGCGATTCCAGAGGTCCAAATCACTTCATTCTGGGAGGAATGGGATGAATAGTAAAAGTATGCCCTGGACCAGTGAAAGTTATGGTCCTCGTGTGCGAACATATTTATTGTATCTCCACAAAACTGCTATCGACCTGCTGCCATAAGTCTACAAGAACGTTTGTTTTCTCCAGACGATGAATGAAATGAAAAGTTGGAAGGGATAATATAACCCTGCGCAAATTTTGGTCCAAAGCGTGTGAATGGGAGATGTCCTCGAGACTTTCGTTGATTATTGACAATTTGGATGGTTGTTGCATGATGTGTTGTTAACATTAAACACTAGTAATTGCATACATAGAAATGAAAACATGGTGGATATTGCAATGAGCGATTAAGCATTGTAGATTTCTTGAGTGACCCAACACGACGACACGTGTTCGAGATGAACAATCAGAAGGGACAAATGAACTCTCCGCACATCTTGGTTTAATGCGTAATAATGGGAGATCTCCTCGAGTGTTTCTCCCATTAATGACAATGTTGACAGTCCCTGCATGGTCAACTGTTAGCATGAAAGGTTTCTAATTGCATAGTAAGAAAGTACGGAGGTCACGGGCATGGGAAAAAAATAGGTACAAAATAAGGTTGTAAGGTACAATCGTTGAAGGTGAGGGCACGAGGGTCAAATTGTATGTCTCGGAACTTTTTGAGTGCAATACGCGTAACAACGAAGAGGGTATGGTAGGACATCCTAGAGAGTGATTTGTATATGACTAATAAGAGCATAACTAATGTATATCAGGAAGGACATGAAGTTAGTGGGGATGGAAGGCAACGAGAGATACTTTGAAACATTTGTGAGCTGTGGTAGAGTGAAGCTTGCGAGTTTGACGAGCCCGTGCTGGAATTGTAGATCATGAAAGTTTTGAGTGCAAGATGTACACGACGCAACAAGAAGCAGATTTTGAAACCGCGAACCCGCCAACCGTGGCCATAAAATTGGCCAAGTATGGAAAGCAACAATGGTTGGTCAGATTCTTCATGTGATTATATAGATGGAGATAAAGATATGTCAACCCACCAACGCTAGAACCCACAATCATAGAAAGGTGACTAAGTATATAACCACAAAGCGATAATAAAAGGGAAGAAGAAAAGGGAAAAAGGACCAACGAGTCCGCGGTGGAATTGTAAATCACGAAATTTTTGAGTGCAATATGTATATCATGGAACAAGAAGCAGAAAAGTTCGAATGCGCCAAACCAAAACAATGACTGGAAATTGGAGATTTCATGAACCCATGAATAGGAGGATCCAAAATAGGGTCACAAGGTCTGCCTAGAACATGTGAGGGTCCGAGGGTCAAATTGTATCGTTTGAAACATTTGAATGCATAATCTGTAACACGGAAGAGGGGACGATGTCAGAACCCGGTAGTCAATTTCTATATTGCGAAGGGCTAGATGCGAACTGTTTCGTATTACTGTGTGCAACTGTCACTTGTAATATTCACTAGAAAGAGCATGAGCAATGTATATTAGGAAGCACATTTGTGAACCGTGGTACAATGAATCTTGCGAGTTCGAGGAGTTCGTGGTAGAATTGTAGATCACAAAAGTTTTGAGTGCAAGATGTACATCACAGAACAAGAAGAAGCAAAGTTCGTGACTGCCAACCCGACAACCACGGCCATAAAATTAGCTAAGTATGGAAAGCAATAACAGTCGGTCAGATTCCTTGTGTGATTATATAGATGCAGATAAATATGTCAGCCTGCCAATGCTAGAACCCGTGATCATAGAAAGACAACTAAGTATATAACCAGAGAGCCATAATACAATGGAAGAAGAAAAGGGAAAAAGGACAAAGGAGTCCGCGGTGGAATTGTAGATCACGGAAATTTTGAGTACAAGATATGAACCCGGTAGTCAATTTGTATATTGCGGAGGGCCGGATGCCAACTAAGGCAGCGACAAATACTTTGAAACATTTGTGAACCGTGGTACAACAAAGCTTGATGCCAACCCGAAATAGTATCCAAGAGTTGCACATTTCGTGAACCCAGCAACAGGAGGATCCAAAACAAGTTGATAATGTGTCTGCAGAAGATGCAAGTCCCTGATGTTCAACTTGTATCATTCCGAACATTTGAATGCATAATCTGTAACACGTAAGAGTGGACGATGTCAAAATCCAATAGTCAATTTGTATATTGCGGAGGGTGTGATGCCAGCTGTTTCGTACCTTTGTGTCCAGTTGTCACTACTAAGAGCTAATATAGTATTGAAAATAATTTTTTAGATACTGTTAGATACTTCATAGGGATTAACATCTGTAAACAATGGAAATGTCCACCCCACCAACCCTACATTCCGTGTGTCAATTTGTATATCGCGGAACTAGAAGCACTGTTTGGAGGACACTGAACAATTGTGCAATGTTGAGTCAGCCAATCCACAGGTCTGCTTGTCAATTTGTATATCATAGAATTTTGGGTGCTATTTGTAAGACACACAACAATGGAGGCCCAATTTTGAGCCCGCTCGCCCGAGAACCTGCGATCCAAAATGTCACTAGGTATGGAATGCAGAATCCGTACTTTCTCTATAAGATATCATGTCCATACTTTATAGTCCCATAATACACGGGAAGAAAAAAAGGGAAAAAGGATGGAGCAGTTCGCAGTGGAATTGTAGATCATGAAAATTTTGAGTGGAAGATGTATATAATGGAACAAAAAGGAACAGAGTTCAATTATGCCAACTCGGAAACCACGGGGATAAAATTCACTAAGTATGAAAAGGAACAACGGGCGGTCCAATTCTCCATGAGAGGATATAGATGGAGATGAAATTGGCACCAACCCGAAAACCATGGACATAAAATTGGCCAAGTATGGAAAGCAACAATGGTCAGTTAGATTCATCATGTGATTATATAGATGGAGATAAATATATGTCAACCCGCCAACACTGGAGTTTCACATTTCGTGAACCCGACAACAGGAGGATCCAAAACAGGCTGCAAAGGTGTCTGCAGAATATGCGAGGCCCTGACGTTCAAATTGTATCACTCCGAACATTTGAATGCATAATCTGTAACACAGAAGAGCAGATGATGTCAGAATTCGATAGTCAATTTGTATATTGCGGAGGGTGCAATCCCAACTGTTTCATACCTCTGTGTCCAGTTGTCACTACTAAGAGATAATTTAGTATTGAAAATAATGTTTTAGATACTATTAGATACTTCATAGGGATTAACATCTGTAAACAATGGCAATCTCCACCTCGCCAGCCCTGCATTCTGTGTGTCAATTTGTATATTGCGAAACTGGGAGCGTTATTTGGAGGACACAAAACAATAGAAGTGCAATGTTGAGTCAGCCAGTCCACAGGTCTGCTTGTCAATTTGTATATCACGGAATTCTGGGTGCTATTTGTAGGGCACAAAACAATGGAGGCCCAGTTTTGAGCCCGCCCGCCCGAGAACCCGCGATCCAAAATGTCGCTAGGTATGGAATGCAGAATCCATACATGATCTATAAAATATCACGTCCATATTTTATAGTCCCATAATACATGGGAAGAAAATAAGGGAAAAAGCACGGAGGAGTTTGCAGTGGAATTGTAGATCACGAAAATTTTGAGTGGTAGATGTATATGACGGAACAAGAAGCAACAGAGTTCAATTGCGCCAACTCGCAGAAGAACATATAGTGTTTGATTATTAATGAAAATGATTTCGAACCTCTGCTAAGTTCTCACCAGTTAAGGCATAAATTGTAGATCATGGAAGTATCTTTCGTACCACTGTGTCCACTTGTCACTAGTAAGAGCATTGTTGATGTATATCAGGAAGGACGCGAAGTTGTTGGGGATGGAAAGAAACAACAGATACTTTGAACGAAGTTAATGTAAGGAACCTGCTGTGGAATTGTAGATCACAGATGTTTTGAGTGCAATATGTATATACCAGAACGATAAGTAGCTAGGTTCGCAAGCGTCGGCCCTGTAGCGACGACCATAAAATTGGCTAAGTATGGAAAGGAACAGCGGTCGATCAGATCCGTTGTGTGAGGATATAGATGGATATGAAGACATGTCAGCTCACTAACTCTGGAACTGGATACCATATAAAGGGCACTAAGTATATATCCAGAAAGCGATAATGAGTAGGAAGAAGAAAAGACCAGTTCGTATGCACCGATCCGGCAACCGCGACCATAAAATTGCCTAGGTATGGAAAGGTACAACGGTCGGTCGGATTCGTCATGTGAAGATACAGATGGAGATGAAGATATTTCAGCCCACGAACCCTGCAACCACCCATCATAGAAAGACGACTAAGAATAAAACCAAAAATCCATAATGGACGGGAAAAGCAAAAGGGGAAAAGGGATAAGTATCTGACAATCAAAAAAACCTTTTTTTTCCCATTTATTAATGGAAATGTTTTTGAACCCTTGTTGGGTTTTCACTAGTAAAAGCATAAACTATAGATCATTGAAGTTCTTTGGCTGCAATATGCATATGAAAGAACAGGGGACATAGGTGTTGGGTACCAGGAACCCGGGGCCTGGTGGCTAGATAACTGGCTAAGTATTGGCCAAGAGAAAGGTTTGATATCTATTTCAATAGTATTCATACTAGTATCTATCAATGGAGAAAGTTTTCATATTTATCTGAATAGTATTCATACTAATATATATTAATGGATTGTTTTTGTTTCAAATGCAAATGATCTCCCAATTTGCAGGATGCTCTTCGGTTCGCAAATTTCGTTGAAACCATGAAAATTTTGACTACAAGATGTACATAGTGCAACAATAAACATGAATTTGCATTGTGGTCTCAACGAGATAAACTCCTTATCATCTATTCATCTTGTATTCCTTGCAATGACATGAGCAAACGTCGACTCTCCATAAACATCAATATCTAAATTAAATTAAATGCAATCAAAATTTGGTGTGACTTAAGTAATTAAGACAGCTTCAGTCGTTCCTTTATTAATGCCAAGATTTTTGAATGCCTGGTCAGTTACGAGTAGTTAAAGCATAAATTGTAGACTATGGAAGTTCTTTGGCTACAAGATGTATATGACGGAACATGGAACATAGTTGTTTAATACTGCAAACCCAAACATAATTGCCTAAGCTTTTCCGAAGAGGAAGTTTTATTTATTTATTCCAATAGTACTGATATTAGTATATATGCACAGATATTATCAAATAAAATAAGTTGCAATATATCCAACATACTAAACATTAACATTGCATCAACACTTGAGACGCCTTGTTGTAACTAATTAATTCATTCTATTTACGAAACCCGAAGAATGGAAGAAGGACGGGTCCTCCAATTTCTTTCTTTAAATACAAGGCTGACGCCACATAAGTATGGCTTATGAAAAATTATTCTTAAATGTAAAATGTAAAGAAAGAACATACCAGGATTTATTTAGATTGAAGTAGTGGGCAGCAAAAAGAAAATCTTGTCATTCATGTTTAACGACACAGGGGAAGAAGGTACAAAATACAATTAAAACAAATACCAGAAATTGAAAAATAATATTAAAAAATAAACTAAAATTATTCTATATTCAAATAAGATGGGTTACACAATACAACTGAGGCTATTTGTGACAACGATTGTGATTTCTCTTGCCGCCGACCAATAAAAAATATCTACATTGATGAAGCTTCTTGACATTTTTCTTGATGTTCAAACTCTTTATTCGTAAAAAAGCGAGTTGAATATCAATTTTGGGTTTTGTACTTAATCGGTGCTGCCAACTACATCTATCCCAGTTTTTTGAATACCTTGTCTCTTCCAGATATGTCTTGCTTGCAATGGTTTCTTATTCAACATTCCATTCTTTGTCAAGTATTAATTTCCCTCTGTCGTCGAAAAGTTGGGGTTTAAGGTGCTTTCCTTGCGATGTTCCTGACCCTTGACATCCGAGACAACTTAGAAATGTGATTCAAGCCGATTTCAAAGTGGACAGAGTCGTTTTATGTCACAACAACTATGGTAGGGGAAAAAAATTCAAGTATGTAGTGACTGGTATTCTCCTTGTATTCGATCATCTCTTTGGTTGAAAAGCCTGCCTGAAGATTTGTATGTTGAACTTCTTTGTTTTATTACAGTAAATTGGAAGAAATGTCCAACCCAGATGAAAAATGAAAATCTTTTGAGGTACATAACTTCTTCGGGCAGCAGAGGTGTGGCAAGTGAATCAAATGCTGCAGAATGCACCAACACAGGTCTGGAAAGTGTATCGAATGTTGCAGATGGCATCAGAATATATCTTTCCTCATAGTGGTGGAGGTATGGCGACCCATAGAAAGGTCTGGAATGTTCAGAGGTGACGCCAAATATGTGGAGTCTGCAACTACATCCAGAGGAAACCGAACAAAGAACATGGCTTTCTGTCAAGTCAGTTACCAGACCCACATGTAGCTCATCAAAATTTGAAATAGAAACTTTTGTAGTGATAATATGTCGTTTTATCCACCCATACAGTTTCTGTTACTCGCCTCTGGTTACATTCGCAAATGGAGTAATATTTCACATCATTTACGAACATGACAGACCATTTTGCAAGCCACTATAAATGCGCCGCCCCCGAGGAAGAAACATTCTTGTGGGATCTGTACAATTCGATACACTTGCCAAATCTGTGTTGTTGGAAGAAGCTCTATACTTAAACAAAGCACTATTTTTCACGTGACCTCAAAATCCATTACAATTCCCAGCAAGAAAACAAAGAAGTTCAACAAACAAATCTCCAGGCAGCCTTTTCAACCAACCAAAGCATCGAACACAAGGAGAACACCAACCAAAACAAACTTGTTCTTTTTTTTCCTCCTCTCTGAGTTTCTCTTGTATAACAGAGTTTTTTTTTACTTAAAGCTCACGTCACATAAAACCAGTCTCTCTTCTTTCATATGTCCCTCAATCACATCTCTAAGTTGTCTTACATGTCCATGACCAGGAACATTAGAACGAAGGCACCCTAAAGCGCAACTCTTTGATTATAGAGAGAAATGGCAATAAGTATTTAAAATCAACGCTGGATGATCTTCCGTAGATTTTGTGTTGATTCATTTTAATGACAAATGTTCTCGATATTTTCGCTTATTAATGCCAATCTTTTCGAATATGTACACTGAATAGTGACTAGCAGCACGTATTAAAATTCCCATATCTGAGCAAATTCTCAAATCTGACATCTAAGATATGCACAATATTAAAGAGGGACATGACGTCAAGGCCTCTATGGGTGACACGCTCGTGAACTATGCTGAAGCTTTTAATAAAACTAAAACAGCACAAGCAAAAAAAAATGAAAATATTTTCTCAATTTCAAAATGCAGGCAAAAAGAAATTACCAAATCCCATAATATTCGCCTGTCTATTCATTTTAATGGGAGATGTCCTCAAGATTTCCAGTTATTAAAGCCCATCTTTTCGAACTTGTCTAGTTGATTCTGACTTTTGAAATCATATTTAATGTGTATTGGGAAGCGTGGAAGGTAGCGGGGATGGAACCCTATGTAACATATGTTACTACTATTTTTCTGTGTTTTTGTCCACGAGCATATGTAAAACGTACGTAAAGAAAAGTAATTCGAGAATGATAATTTTTTTGGACATGAGCCCTTGAAATTCAAATAGTTCACAAGTCTGATTGGCAATTTGTATATCGTGGAACTCTCTGTGCTATTTGTAGGATACGGAACAACAGAAGCCCAATTTAGAGCCCACCACCCCGAGAACCTGCGATCCAAAAAAGTCTTACTATTTTTTTTGTGTGTTTTTGTCCACCAGTGTATGTAAAACGTACGTAAAGTAAACTATTTTGAGAATGCTAATTTTTTTGGACATGAGGCCCTTAAAATTCAAATAGTCCGCAAGTCCGATTGTAAATTTGTATATCGTGGAACTCTCCGATTGTCAATTTTCAACTGGCCACCCCGAGAACCCGCGATGCAAAAACTGGCTAAGTATGGGATGAGGGATGAGTGCATGCTTTATATATCTACTTTATAAAATTACATATTTCCTATGTTTAATTTATGTTGTCCAAGAAACCTATAATTTGATAAATTTCAATCTCTTATGTCCAGGAGCCCTTCTTTTAAAGAAAACTAATTCGAGAATGCTAATGTATACATTGAACACAACCTGTCATAGTTCGATACAACGTATCCGCGAAGCCGCGTCCATAAAATTGGCTAAGTATGCAACCGAATGGCGGTTGGTCGGAATGATCGTGAAACTCTCTGTGCTATTTGCAGGGCACGGAACAACAGAAGCCCAATTTTCATCCCTCCACCCTGAGAACCCGCGATCATTAACTTATGCTGTCCAGGAAACCTATAATTTGATAAATTGTATTCTCTTCTGTCCAGGAGCCCTTCTTTTAAATAAAAATAATTTGGGAAAGACAATGTATACACCGAACATGACCTGTCATAGTTCGATAGAACCTATCCGCGAAGCCACGTCCATAAGACTAGCCAAGTATGCAACCGAACGACGGTCGGTCGGAATGACCACAGAAACATGAGAAAATATAGAGTTAGAAACACAGTTTACAAGAGGAAAATAAAAGGGAGAGAACAACTATATCGCCCACACAGAAAAACGTACTCTCATAACTATGAAACCATAGTAACATAAAATCCATGGAAAAAACATCGACAACTATGAAATATACTTTGAGTCTGACAAACTCTGCTTCAACGCGTAAGAGATGCAATTTACATCGCTTGCAATTTTTTAGTCTGTTATTTTATCTTAATAGTATTCTATGCAAACTCCACTACAAAAAAATGTAACCAAAGATCCAACCGCGGATGCAGCATCCCAACATTGCAAACCCTGGGCAAACAAGAACAAGCAACAAATAAGAACCCAGCTAAGAAGCACCAAAAGGCCCAAGTGCAGGCGCACGACCGGAACCCTGCAAGGTCGAATCAAGCAACAATAAACAACATACAACGAAGAAAAAAACAAGCAACAACCACTCCCCCAGGAACGATGTTGCTCCAATCATGATTGTAGAAACCTAAACGTGCAAACTGCAACAACACGAACAGGCAAGCAAGAACAACAACAACATGCAAATAAGAAATCAGTGCCATGCAAAAAACAAGCATGGACCAGTGAACCAGCAATGCCACTGGAGCATATAAATTTTAAAAACGGAAGAAAATGTCTTGTAAAGCCTGTTAAGTAACCATTCAACACTACCAATCTTGTTAGGTAAACATTTAAGTCTGTAAGAAATGTTATGTAAACATTTAAGAAAAAAATTCAATGTGGCAGGTATTTGACGTATCCCTAAAAAAATATTATATTTTTTGTAACAATAGTTCGAACATCAGAGAATGTATTGGAAGGCCAAACTTTGGATATGCCACCATATCAAACATTGCCATAAATTTACCTAGCATAAAATGCTAAACCAAACATTCGAATTAATGCTAGAATTAATCCACCTTCGACGAATGCATAACAAAATATATGATTCAAAAAGACCATATACAATAAAATACTTTGGATATGCCAACATATATAACATTGGGAATAGCGAAGCTGGCAATAAGACCTCCAATCCCTTGTCCAATCAGATCATGACAAATATGGTAATTTTTTTTATTATATAAAAATCGATGTTTTCAGTTCCGTGGTTCCAACAATAGATAATATGGAAATATTTGTGGTCAAAGGATAGACTAATATGAAGTCAACGATTTATCGATCGCTATAGTTCCTCTATGCCTACGACAGGGACTAATAAAGTAAGGCATTATTTTAAATACTTTCATAATGAAAAGTGTACTTACAAAATATAGAAGATACAAAAAGTGATTTCATACATATGTTGTACCCAAAAAGGTAAGGAATTATGTTAAGTTGTTTTAGAACGCAAAACATACTAATGTTGTTTACTTTGTAGAAATATTTGTAGCTAGTGGTATTTTCCCCCTCTATCTTTGAGTGGATTTTGTCAAATGCAACAACAATGGATTGGACTTGTTTGTCATTGTCAAATGTGTCTTCATGTATTAACAATTTGAAGATGTATTTATTAAAGAACAAGTTTCCAAAAATCTTTGTAGTCTCAATATCGTTCTCCTCCTCTATGAGTGCATATAGTTTCCTAGCAAGGATTCTGATAAGGGTTTCTATTGCTTCTTGGAATGTGGTAACATTGCTTGTCACTGTATGGTCCTATATTTTGAAGTGGAACATGTACCTATAATCACATTCATCAAACATTTGCTTGCATCTCTAACAATGCTAGTTTCCTTCTTCAGTAGCAACCACCTTTTTCTTGCATTGTCGATTATTAAAAACAAGAGGGCAAGTAGTGCACCAACAATAATCTCTATTATAGAAGTGATACCCACCTCAACCAAAATGAAATTTGGATGTTGATGATCTCGACCGAGTCCTTCCTTTTCAATGTCAACCACATTATTTTGAACAAAGGGGCGACCACTAGAGGCACCATGTGTAGATAAGGAGTGAGATTTAAGGGTTGTGCCTTCTTTTTCAAACCAAGTTCTTAAATCATGAGATTCTTTGAGGTCGATATTGATGGAAAACTTGGACATGAAATTTGTACTAATCGACCTCCTATTGAAATTGCTTATTCTTTTGGCCTTTATAACGATGAGTGGAAAGGAATTTGAAGTAGAATTTTGTTGTAGGCCATCTTTATTACAAAACTCCCCCCATAATGTAATCTCAACACTACATCCTAACATGTCCTTCAATTCAAGGGTTCTCTTTTGGGTCTTAGTGCCATTATTCCTTAATACGGTGGTTTCCTAGCTAATAGATATAGTAACACCAAGGATATCAACAACATAGTCATTAGGTAGGGATGATAATTCATTGATAGGAGTAAATTTGAAGTTGTGGTTTGCAATTAAATGATCATCCTCGAGTGAAGATTCTATTACTGAGGTATTATCTAGAGTGATTTCCCAATCATTTTCTAAATGGTTGTATTCTTTGTTTACAGGTTTGATCAACCCTTTAGAGATTCTGTAAACTTTACCAATTTGTATCGAAGGTGGAATTGTATTGCTTGCCTATTGAAACATGTAATGCGTATCTCACTATTTTCGTTGTCAATAACATCAAAGATAAATACCTGCCCAACTCCCTTGAAATTCGTGAAACTACATAGATCACGCTTTGAAATGATTCTAACTTTGATTGTCCATGAATTTATGCATGCATTCAAAGATTTAATAGGTGAAGCGTGATCTATGTAGTTTCACGAATTTCAAGGGAGTTGGGCAGGTATTTATCTTTGATGTTATTGACAACGAAATGATTCTAACTTTGATTGTCCATGAATTTATGCATGCATTCAAAGATTTAATAGGGATTATTTTTGGAGGCACATCATTTGTTTGAAATGTTTGCATGGAAAAATGGCATACATTTGTGTGTTGTTGTGGATCACCAAGAATGTCTACTTTCAGAGCTAGCACTTGCATATTAGTAACTATAACCATCTTGCAAAATAGAACCAAATCATGGTAGTTAGTAATAAGGTATTGGTAAAATATTTGGTAGTGCAAAGCATGTTCAATATTCGTGTGTGAGAATGCATACTTTTTGTGTTGTGTAGATCTACAAGTGAAGCTATTAATTTGAACCAGTGAGCCAATTTCAATTTTCCCTGACGTGGAATAATCCATAAGGGTTGAAGAAAATATCCTTTGTATAAAAGCACTTCCATCAAATAGGAGAACAATATATATTTTTGTTGAACTTTTTTTTAAGTCTAGAACTTGTAGGATAGGTATGAACTCTTCTTCGCCATTTTGAATTCTTATTACGACCTTCTCTACTAAGATCAACGACATTACTTTGATTTTTGTTTTTCTCAGAACAAGCTAAATAATGGAAATCCTTAGTTTCCTACACACAACATGTCCACATCAATATATTAGTACAATTCTATACAATAGATATGAATGGGATCTAAGAAAGAAATTTATTGTATTTGTCAGTGTCATTTTCATTATGCAACATTTCCATTAAAAGTTAGATCTATAAGCTTTGGTAATTTATAAATTGGTTTGATGGTGTAAGCTCATAAATTAATGAGATAATATTCTTAAACATTCTATTATCTACTATTTGAATGACATATTTCATAAATTGGTTTAGCGTATGCTTATTATCTAAGTAATATGCAAACTATTTTATAAAAATGATATAATCAACTAATGTTTATTATTTAAAGAATATTGCAAACTATATTAACAAGTGAAAATAGCAGCAGAGCTGCTCATACCTACCTCTTAATTTGATTTAGTAATTGTATATAGTTTAAAGTAGGGGAATTTTAGCTTTCATTAATGTGTTATGCTTATAAACATCAACCATATTCGGAAGCACCTAATGACTATTATTAGAAGTAGAGTTTTTAGAACATTATGTTCTTTTAAGAGCTTAAATTAGGTACATCAAAGAACATTTGTCATAAGTACCATGACAATAAATAAGAAATAAGAATGTAGTTCTTTTGTAATAAAAGTAAAGGTAAACACCAAGCGCTCTCAGGAATCATCCCAATACCCATATCTAGTGTCATCCCATTTCTAATCATGTCCCTAGATCCATACTACTATTTCGAACATGACATAGAGTTTATTGAATCTTAGCACATTTATCATATCATACAACTAGGAGGAATCTTTTGACAATGTTCGACCTAGTGGTGGAGAGGCAGATCTTTCTGAGTAGTTAGTTCTAGATATATAGCACCTTCTAACCATGCTAGGCATTCTAGACACACGTCATAGCCTCCTCATCTATATTCAAGTTATAGGTAGACATGATACTAGTGGAAAAAGAATAATTGACTACCAAAGAAGAAAATATCAAAACCATTAATTTTTGATATCCACTTTAATTTTGGTCACATTGATCAATCTTATCATAGTAATCACCCTCTATCTCAAGCCACTAACGTTCAATAATATCCATAAACTCTGCAATAAGAAATATAGTTTTAATATCTTTGATAATCAACTTCTCTAATTTTATTTTTAATGTACATAACTTTTACTATTATAATATGAATAAATTAAAATATATAATTAATCAAAACACAATATTAAATTAATAAAATATTACTATAAAAATTAAAAATATTAAATATACACTTTGTTAAAATTTAATAAAAATAAAATTAATATTCTTTATATTAAAAATATTTTATATATATTTTATAAATCAAAATGATTTAAATAAATATTATTTTTTATTTTAATTATAAAAATAAATAAATGCGAAATGATATCAAGGTAAATATGATATGATACACAACAGATGGAAGACATGAATGTAAGAGCGATACACTGACAAACTTAATTCCCGTGCATGGCATCAAACCCAAGGAACCCAAGTTTGAAATTGGAAGTGCTAAAACTTTATGATGTACAGAGATTTCTATATATTGTTGTACCAATAATATACATGTGGATCATCCACTGGTAGTTATTTATCTACTATTTGAATGACATATTTCATAAATTGGTTTAGTATATACTTATTATCTAAGTAATATGCAAACTATTTTATAAAAATGATATAATCAGCTCATCTTTATTATTTAAAGAATATTGGAAACTATATTAATAAAGTAATATATTCTTATGTTATGTATTTAAATAGATGAGCAAAATATATTATTAAAGTGATATATTTGTATGTTGAAACATTATGTGATGAGAGACATATTAAAGAATAATAACTATAATATAGTGTGTCACATAAGGATAAAGTGATATATTTTTATGTTAAGTATTTAAATAGTTGAGTAAAATATATTATTAAAGCGATATATGTGTATGTTGAGACTTTGTGTGATAGGGAGACATTAAAAAATAATAACTATAATATAGTGTGTAACATATGGATAAAGTGATATATTTTTATGTTAAGTATACTCATATGACTAATTAGATTTTGATTTGCATAAATTTGACATTTTTTGCAGTTTTAGTAAACGGCGAAGCAACGGATTTTTTTAGAAGTGGTCAAGGCCTGCGACAGGGGTGCTTGTTATCTCCGTTGTTATTTATTCTAGTAATGGAGAGTTTGAGTCTATTGTTAAAAATCATCCAGAGACAAGGTATCATTAATGGTATCAAATTAGCTAGATTTACAAAAATATTACACATATTATTCGTTGATGATATCTTTCTTTTGACAAAAGCATCAATCCAAGAATGGAAGGAAATTGAGAGAATTGTTCAATTATTTTGTTCGGTCTCGGGCTTACTGGTGAATCCGACTAAATCGACTGTACATTTCTTAGGGCTTGATGAGTCAGACATTTCAGCTTTCAAAATTTTCCTGCCTTATAACTTTTCCAATTTATCGGTTGGTTTCAAGTATCTGGGCTATTATTTGAAGGCAGGGGTTCAAAAAGCAATTGATTGGAAGTGGCTTTTAACGAAAGTGGAGAAGAAAATTCATCACTGGAGCTATAGATGGATTTCCTTGGGGGGTAGATACATTTTGTGTAAATTAGTTTTGGAAAGTCAACCAATCTATTGGTTATCTCTCGCAGCGATCCCTATCTCTATTCTTCATAAGTTAAGGAGCATACTCTATAATTTTCTTTGGAGTGGAAGCAGAGAAAAAAAAAACTATCATCTATGTAGGTGGGAGCTATTAGCTCGGCCAAAGAAAAGGGGTGGTTGGGGTTTTCACAATATCTTTTCTTTTGGTAAGGCATTGGCTGCCTCAACATTTTGGAGAGTTATTACAAAACCAGGTATTTGGCATAGAGTTTTAAAAGGTAAATACTTCCCCCACAACACTGTTAGTAATTGGGTTAGGTCGGCAACTTTCCAGTACTCGTCGACATCCAAAATATGGTCTAGTCTTATTAAGTCGGTGCATCTGATCACAAATTGGATCAGTTGGAAACCAGGATCGAGAATTGAAGTGTGTTTGGGTAGGGACAACATTCTGGGTCTTGGATCCTCATCGCTTCTATATTCTCATATAATCGATGTGCTCAAACAAAAGAATATCTCGCAGTTAACACAAGTATGGAAACAACAGGATCAGAACACCTTCTTATCAAATTGGAAAGATAGTGGTGAGTTGGGATTAACAGGGGAATTATCTAGAGAATGGCAGCAATTCCATCGGGCATTGCAGGCAATTGGAGTGATAGTTACAGAGAATGAAGATACATTGATCTGGATAGGGGGGGATACATCATGTGTTATTACGATAAAGAATGTATATGAGGCAATTCATACAACACAAAACCTCCTGTTAATCACTGGTTGGAGGATTCAATTGTGGAAATGGAATATTCCACAAAAGATAAAATGTTTTATATGGCTGGTTGTTTATAACAAGATAGCGGCTTGGGAAAATCTTCAACTTAGGGCTTGGAATGGATCGGGACGGTGTCATTTCTGTAAAAAGGAAGAGGAGAATAAATCTCTTCTGTTTATATTTTGTTCCTTTACAAACACATTATGGAAAAGCATTAAAAGTCATACAAAAATTGCTCATAAGTGGAATGGGAATAACCAGTGTGAGTGTTTTACAAATTGGTTTGAGGCTAAGACAGGATCTCCCAGTCTTGCAGCTTACACTTGTTGGAACATCTGGCTAGAGAGAAATGTGGCCATTTTTTATGGGAAGGAGCCATCGGTCTCATCGGTTGCTATTAAATCTATGTGCAACTTTCATAATCCAGTAATAAAGCAAAACAATTCTCGCCCACGTCCCTGCTTAAACACTGATTTAATTGAGTACCTAGTAGCCTTCTTTGATGGAGCAGCCCAAGGGGATGGAAGATGTTGCGGAGCTGGTGGTATTATAAAATTATCTACATCAACGACATCCAAATGGTTTGTGAACTGTGGAGAGGGTACAAACACGAAGGCTGAGTTAATGGGAGCATGGGCGACTTTACAATTAGCAAAGTTTCTTGCCATTCAAAAGCTACAGGTTCTTGGTGATTTCTCTGTTATTATAAACTGGTTAAATAAAAAAGGTAACCTCCGAGTTAGTGCTTTGGAAGGATGGAAATGGAGAATCATCATTTTAAAGGAAAAATTTGTTGATATAAAATTCTATCACATTTATTGTAATTTCAACATAGCTGCGGATGAACAATCCAAAAGAGCACTAAGAGAACCAAAAGGATATATAGTTCTTTACAAATGGTCAGATGGTATAGAGAATACTAAAAACATCATCAATATTTATTGATGGATGTTTTCCTATACTGCTATCTTTTGTGATCTCCAATTTTATTTTTGATGACTTTCTATCAGATGCTTTAGTAAGGTTTTGGCACAATATTCTTAGATCATTTGGAAGAATGTATTTGGAGCTATTTTGAGTCCTGACATGGACAATTCTCTTATTTGGCAGTTTACTGGGGGCTGTTATAACCCGTCATCTGGAAATTTTCTTGGGTTTTGTAAGTTTTCTATGTATTGATGTACTTATTTTGGGCTATTTTATATAGCGGCCGGTTGGGCGAATGTAAAAAATTATATATACTTAATATAATTGTGTTAATTTTCTTTCTGGAAAAAAGTATTTAAATAGTTGTGCAAAATATATTATTAAAGTAATATATTTGTATGTTGAGACATTGTTTGATAAGGAGATATTAAAGAATAATAACTATAATATAGTGTGCAACATATGGTTAGTATATAGTACATTCTAATTTTAAAATGTATGAAATTGTTTTTATTAATAATATATTACATTTAGTACACATAAAACAAGTGTTGCATAACAACTTAGTCCCTGTGGCACAAGTTTGAAATTRGAAGTGCTAAAACTTTATGATGCACAGAGATTTCTRTATAGTATTGTACCAATAATATACATGTGGTTCATCAACTAGTAGTTATTCCCAAACCAACTGCCTCTGGTTTTCGTAAACAACCACGTTAGAGAAATCGTTTTTTGAAGTGTTGAAATAAAAATTTACATGGGTTTTATAAATTATATAAAAACTAAAAACATGGAATATATATATATATATATATATATATATATATATATATATGAGGAATTGGTCAATCCAATCTTATTAAGACTAAATTTCAATATAGTTGAAATTTTATGTATTTAATAAAAAATAGTATATTAAATATTAACATTATGAAGAAAATTTATAGTTGCAAGTTGAAGTGGAGCCTATTTATAGTTGCAAGTTGAAGTGGACCTTATACATTTCAAAAGAGGCCTTCAAAACAGGTGAATAAATATAATATACTCCATTCTAATTATTTGTTGATATCAGTAATTAACAAGTTGGTATGCACAACTTTGGCAATTAGAGGACCATACAAGACGTACTGCATAAAAAATAAAAATAAAAAACCAAAAAATGGCATTAAATCTTGGCGTAGTTGACCATAACTGGACGTACCTTTTCCCGACTTGGAGAATCAATCACTTGAAGCTTACACCAAACCCAAATTACATAGTCATATGTGGTATGAGTCAAATCAATGGCCTTTTCCTTATTCTCATCTTTGGCTGCCTATTTCAGTGAAATGGAATAAGAGGGTTGAATGAATGAAATCACAGTTGTGGGCCTGCTTGCACTCACTTTGAATCAGGCATCCATTCAACTGTAAAAATGACAGATCTTTGAAACTATGGCATCGATTTGGTACAAAACAATGAATCGATTAGAAACTCATACTCATTGCACATTTGTGAAAATTTTATGTTGAATCCAAAAAATCCTAAAACCTAACAAAAACATGAGCTCAGATATAATCTCCACAGTGATTCAACACATCAAAAATAAAAGCATCATCATTCCTGCATATGCAAATTTGAGATATAACCTTATACGTTTATATAAGAAAATATCAAGTAGGTAATGTATTGTACTCAAGGCTTTCCAAGTATTCCCATGGCCAATCTAATAGAAAACACAACTTCCAAGACACGATGAGCACAAACAAATGTCACAGGAATAGCCAAAACTTGGTTAACCTTGCAATCTCACTAACCATAATGTTGAGGCCAAGAAACTAATTAATTTCAGCTTGGAAAGTGGAAGTATTGACCTGGCCACTCTCTATATTGAAAACTCGACCAAGATCAACCATTCATGTGTACATATGATCTTAGGTGGTGGGGAGGTGGTGAAGTGGTGAGCATATGGAGAGGCATGCAAATGGCCACAATGAGCCATCAACTGCAACAACCAGATCCATCAGCCCCAATGATGGCTCGGTGACAATAAAAACCCAGTGGCGATGTCAGATGGTGCAACATTTATTTACTGTTAGATTTGATGGAAAATATAATAAAATATCTCATCTTCATCTCCAATCCTGAGAACCACGTCGTTGGCCTGAAAATAACACTCTAAACTCCATTGCCAGTAAAAATGGAGACAAATAGATTCATGTTTTTCAATTAATTGAGAAAATCCAAATTATAAAAAAAAAACTTTGGATAAAATGGAATAATTGAAGAGTCAACGAGTAATTAATATAATTCAAAGTAGTGACTCATCACTATAGTCCCTGTTGGCCCTCGACCAAGTTTTGAGGAAACTTTGGTCAGATTTCGCCCACTTTTGGACTTCGACATGTTGGTCGAAGAAGGAGCGCCTAGGTGGAGCTGAGATCGCGGATCTCACCCATTTTTGAGGGTTATGTGGACCCAGTAAACATTCCCCTAGGGTTTTGTAACGGGTTTATGGGATGTCGTCCCATGGGGTTTTCCCATGTTTAGGCCTTATTGTAAAGGTTTGTAAAGTATAAATAAAGGGGAATGTATTGTAGAGGAAGAAAGTGAATATAATTATGTGTGAACAAAGTTTCTTTTTGCAAAAGAATGTATGTACGTTGAGGCTTTGTGCTTGACTATGATTTTGTAGAAGGTGAAAATGTTGTGATAGAGGGTTTGGCTCTATGCATTTGACCTAGTTTTGGAAGGAGGATCTAGTGTTTAGTGCGTAGATCTCTTGTCTGGTGTGGAGCTCGACTCTGTGGATTAGTGCACAGGAGTGATTGAATGTAAGATCTTGGCGAATAATAAAGAGGCGAAGTGGTTTGTGGATGTAGCCCCACCCTGGGGTGAACCACGTATATCTGGTGTCTCATGGTTTTCTTTGTGTTGTGTTATTTCTATTATGAATCTGCTTAGTGCTTTGATTGTGATGTATAATAGATAGATCTTTTGTTTCTTAAGTGCTTTACTTGTGTTAAGGGTAAATGAATGCTAGATTTAACTTATAATGCTAAGTGATAAGTGTTCAGAGTATATAATCATTCATTTCTACTGCATCGATCTATCTTTGATTATGCTCTACAATGTTAAGAAACTAATTCATGTCACCTTCTAATCATTAATAGAATATTCTATGAAGTGCTTGTATCACAGATCTATGTCCCAACCTAGTTACACACCTGCGTCCTATAACCCCCCCTGCTTCTACCTCGAGTGAGACTTCACCTTCTTCGTAGGTGTTGCCGAAAGGGCCAGTAGTCGGGGTTTTGTTGGTGCGTTGTTAAGCATTGAACCCTGGGTCTGCCCCTGTCCCAACAAATGGTTCTGTTGTCAGGACCTGAAACTGTGATTGATGGGAACTGAAGTAAAGAAAAAGAGAATCTTTGTGCGTAGATATACTGCTGAAGTGCGCAATACTCTACTTGACTTGCAAAGCTTTGTGCCAAGAAAGTAAGTTGTTCTAAAGAAAAGATGTAAGCTTTGTGGTTTGTTAAGAGAAAGATAAGTGAAATTTTTTGTTTCGAAAGCATGAATTTAAGTATGTTTAATAGATTATGTCCTAGTCTGAAGGCTAGGGTGCAGTTGAATGAAAGAGTTGATTTGAGTAAATTTAATGGAAATGAAGAAAGATATGTTATTCCTATGCATAGAGAGAGTTTTTGGACTAATAAGTGGATGTAAGAACCTAGATTTCTTTTTTTCAGATTGTAGGTCCAACACTATGATCCTAGGGGAAGTGCGCAGTACATAAAAGGTTGGGGGAAATTTAAAAGAAAAAGAGGACTGACTTTGTGTTATAATTGCAGAAGGATGGGACATCTTGCTAAGGAATGTCCTAGGGTAGGCCCTATTTGTCTTTGTTGTAAGGTTGTTGGTCATGAGGTTGAGGATTGTCCAAGGATTATTGATAAAGTTGAATGGATGAACATAAGACAAGAAAACTATGAAAAATGTCAAGAGAATAAGGGAATGTTAGAAAGTCATAAAGAGAAAGGGTTAGAGGAAATTTAGACTACATTATTACAGTTGAAAGAAATGACAGATGTTCATAAATATGTCTGTTTACCAGAAAACCTAAAAGCAAAACAACACATAAGTGAAAAGATAGAAGAATTTGACATAGATTGTATAGTCTTGGATGAAGAAACACAAGTGAATATTATGACAGAAGAAACTTGGGAAGTTTTGGGAAAGCCTACTGTGGTACCTTCTTTAGGAAGGATAGGCTTGTTTAAAGGTAAGATGATAACTTTATGTGGAAGAGTAACTAATGTACCTATTATTGTTCATGGAACATCGAATGAAGAATAATTTGAAGTCATTTGGTTTGTTGGGGACAACGCCCCTTTCCCACTGTTGTTAGGTACTACTTGGATTGAGAAGGATCAGATTAGAAGGAAAGCAGAGGAAGAAGCTACAGAAAAAAAAAGCAAGAATTAAGGGATTTCATAGCTAGGAAAATAGACTGACTGATAGAAGAACAAGAGGATAAGTCAAAGCAATAGAGAAAACTAATAACGCAGGAGGGACATAAAGCAAGAGAATTAGCTATCAAGGTTGAAAGAATGCAAGAAGGTTTGAAGAATATATCTATCTAAGAAATAAGTATGCCCACTCAGGAAAAGTTAAGAAAAGGGATATTAACTTCAAAATCTTTGAGGGTACCTCAACAATGCGAAGCCACTACGCTAGGGGAAGATAAGAAAAAAAATGTAAAGAGGATTCTAGAAATAGTTAAAGAGACTCAGATCACAGGAAACAAGGAAAGGAAACTCAATAAAAAGAAGGCTAAGTTGGAAAATCTACAAGAAGTTACAGAAACCAAATGGAAGACTTTGCAGACTAGAACCTCGTAGAAGGTAGGTTTGCAGGATTTGAACCTCGCTGGAACAGTAGGTCTGCACAGATTTGGACCTCCCCTTGGTGAAGTGATATGATCGTTGGAGGTGCCCCAACCATTAGAATGATGCTTTGGAATGGTTAGAAAACACATTTATGGGCTTATGGACAGCTTTTGGATGTTGAGACCATGCCATAACGAATAGATTTACATTAATGGAAGCAATTTCCTATCCGTTGGAAGATCCATCACGATCTCCCCTCTTATTTAACTCATTAGTCATTGCACTAGGACCACTTTTTTCTATCCATGATTAACTGAGCTAAGCAGAGAATTGTCCAAGTGTCGAGCTATGCTATCTGAAACTAGACCCCGCTTGTCCGTTTGTCTAGCCTGCCTCTCCGTTTGTCTACCCCACCTTTTTGTTAGAACGTAGAATATCGGGCGAACCTAGTGAGTTGGAGAAGTCTGTCGAGGAAGTTCTTAAGAAGCTAATGGTCGACAGAACTATCTGAAGGTATTCAGGCATCGTCGACTAAGGGACTATAGGCTTCCCCTTCGACCAGATGTCGTTCCACCCGTATCAACCCTAGAACTGAACAACGAAGTAAGCACCACGATGATCTGAGTAACACAAAGCAGATCCCGTCGATCCTGCCTGAGTATGTTCCGTCTCTGGTTGGCGCTGTTAACCATGACAATATCCCCCAGGATTTTGAGTACTCCATGTTCACTGCGTACATTCCTAAAGGAATTCTCATAATCGGGAGTCAGTTAGGACATATCTCGTTGTTGAAGCACATCGACTTCAACTTAGGAGACCGAAATAAATATGCCATGTTGGATCCTCACCGCTATTTAACGAATACAACCAGAAAGAAACATCGCCTCATATCGCAGCCATGGATTAAGGGGTTGGTGCAGTCAACCGTGTTGAATGTGGTGAAGATCCCACATTTTGGCCACCACCAGGAGGTTAACGCTTGTGATAAAATCCTTCTGTCGTGCTATCATGGAGGATATCTATGGGTCGACAGAAGGATTACTGTGGATCCGGTGTTGATCCACCGGATCACAGGTTTAAGTGTGAAGGGTCCTGACCCACAACAGTTTTATCCAGGGAAGGCCTCACACCGTTCGTTAGTGCAACACATCAAAGAAGCCTATGGAGAGGTAGAAAAGAGAAAGAGAGGTTACAAGGTAGCCTCTATAAAGGATGGTGCAGTTCGCCTTGCTTGTCAGCTCTTAGCTGGAAAGCTAGTGAGGAAGAACCGCCCCACACAGGTCACCGGGTTCGTGGTGGACCTCACAGGAAAGTGTGTAGAGGGCATGCAGATGAATTGGACGAACTACCTCGTCAACAAATTAGAAAAGGATTTTTGCGAAGCCCAAGAATTGGGATATGAATTCCATTACAGTTGGTTGATCATTTTGATCACATTTGTCGCTTGGAAAATGCCAGAAGGAGCCACTTTCCCAGAGATCAAACCTTTGGAGCTATTGGCCGCTCAGTTTTCCACCCTGTGGTATACCAATGACATGACAAAGTAGTGCCAGTCTAATGCCATGTTTCATGGATATTACCAGTAGTTGAAGTTCTCCATCGAATCATCCCCGCGTATGACACCGCATACCCTGCATTAGTACCGACCCATAGCGAAGTTCCGCGCTGATCCCCACTTCATCTACATCACTGCGCGAAGAGATGAGCACCATGAAGAATTACAGTCATACTACAAGCTGACCGATGAATATATGGAGAAGATTACAAAGGAATGGCTAGAGGAATTTCTTGTACTTGTCGTCGATGCAGAGTTATACGAAAATGACACCATAGGAAGCCCCATAGTTACACTAGTTTAACATGTCAGATAGTCTAGTGGGATGGAGAAGCAAAAAAAGAAGGATGAAGTTCAGGACATAGAGAGTGATGAAGAGGACAACACTTCTGGAGATAACGGGTCTAAATGGCTAGGAGGAGGAGAAGGCAAAGCAGAAGGAAAAGGAGGAGGAGATGAAGAGAAAGGAGGAGGAGAAGGTACACCACCCAAAGATCCCCCTACTGGGACAGTAACACCGCAAAAGAGGAAAGTTTCTCCGAAGAAACCTTCAGCAAGGAAGAAGACGCATGCCAATAAGCCATAGTTGGAGGCCACTCTCACCGATGACGACATCAGTCTAGTCCACAGAGCTATGGAGGATGCCTCTAAAGACATGTTGTGGAGATACAGAGAGAAACTTGAGGAATTATACAGAAGGATTGAGAGAGAATTGAAGGAAGTGCAACAGGCTGTTCGCTTGGTCCGCGTAAGACCTATTGTGTTGACTGCGCCTTCCTCGTTACAGACTGTAGAATTGGGGGATGAACCAACCTAGTTAAGAAGGCTTACAGATGCAACAAAATCTTGGTTCCAGAGAGATTAGGAAGAGAAGGAGAAGGATACAAAAGCCTTGCAAAAGGAGAAAGACGAAGTCCTAGTAAAATTATGTGCAGTGCAGTACATTGTAGCTTCCCATGAAAGCGAGAAAGAAGAGCTTCAGGTGAAGTTTCAAGAGGAGAAATCCTAGCTATAGAGGGAAAAAGAGTAGCTACTCGAAGAGCAGGCCATGGTCCAATAAGCGGTCACAGGTGAGTGTTGGGGGCATGTTGGCCCTCGACCAAGTTTTGAGGAAACTTTGGTCAGATTTGGCCCACTTTTAGACTTCGACACGTTGGTCAAAGAAGGAGCGCCCAGACGGAGCTGAGATTGCGGATCTCACCCATTTTTGAGGGTTACGTGGACCCAGTAAAGGGTCCTCTAGGATTTTGTATTGATTTTATGGTATGTCGACCCATGGGGTTTTCCCATGTTTAGGCCTTATTGTAAGGGTTTGTAAGGTATAAATAAAGGGGAATGTATTGTAGAGGAAGGAAGTGAATATAGTTATGTGTGAATAGAGTTTCTTTGTGCAAAGGAATGTATGTGCGTTGAGGCTTTGTGCTTGACTATGATTTTGTAGAAGGTGAAAATGATGTGATAGAGGGTTTGACTCTGTGCATTTGACCTAGTTTTGGAAGGAGGATATAGTTCTTAGTGCGTAGATCTCCTGTCTGGTGCAGAGCTCGACTCTGTGGCTTGGTGCACATGAGTGACTGAATGTAATATCTTGGTGAATAATAAATAGGTGAAGTAGTTTATGGACGTAGCTCCACCCTAGAGTGAACCACGCATATTTGGTTTCTCATGGTTTGCTTTGTGCTATGTTATTTATGTTATGAATCTACTTAGTGCTTTGATTGTGATGTATAATAGATAGATATTTTGTTGCTTAAGTGCTTTACTTGTGTTAAGGGTAAATGAATGCTAGATTTAACTTATAATGCTAAGTGCTAAGTGTTCAAGGTATATAATCATTTGTTTCTACTCTGTTGATCTATCTTTGATTATGCTCTGCAATGTTAAGAAACTAATGCATGTCACCTTCTAAGTGTTAATAGAATATTTTGCAAAGTGATTTTATCACAGATCTGTGTCCCAGCTTGGTTACAGACCTCTGCATCCTGTAACCCCCTTGCTTCTACCTCGGGTGAGACTTCGCCTGCTTCACAGGTGTTACTGAAAGGGTTGGTAGTTGGGGTTTTGTTGGTGCGTTGTTAAGCTTTGAACCCTGGGTCTGCCCCTGTGCCAACAATCCTTGCACTGCAGTCGGCATGGACTAATAAGGGGACAAATGGGAAAGGCCTAATCCGGTGGGGACATCGAGTGAGGCCCAACAATATCAACAATTTAGCTGGTCGGGGACTTGACCCTTAGACCTCTTGCATTATAACCATAGCACTCATCCACTCGAGCTAACCCACTAGGATCTAGTAGGGTAGTTATTGAAGACCAAAATGTATATTAATGTACAATGAAAGTATAACTTAAAAAAAAAGAGCAAATTTAAATATGAGCACATCACATATATAATATACTTTAGTTTAATAAAAATAAATAATGGTAGACATTAACAAGTTCTTAACACTCCCATGATATAAATTACTCGGGAAAAATATTTATACAAGTATGGAGTTAGTAGAAAGAAAGCATGTCGAAGACAAAAATATTTGATTATACAACAAGTATGGATTAGGTAGAAATAGAGCATGCCAGAGATTTAAAAGTGCTTGATACTACCATGATATATATATATATATATATATATATATATATATATATATATATATATATATATATATATATATATATATAT
>ML777066.1:2376991-2389393 GCA_009831015.1 Picea engelmannii | reverse complement strand
TACTCTCTTTGATATTCTTGTCAATACAAGCTTTAAGACCATTTTGAGCTAAACATTGTTTTGGTTCATGTTTCAATGTGTCTGTTATGCTGTCATATATTATTCCAAAACCTTTAGAGAATGGACCATTTGTTTTGAATCGAGAGATGGATATTGTTTGTCTATCTAAAACATTGTATTTGTGTGCAAGCTCTTCTTTTAGTTTTGGTTTGGAAAGATTACCCCTTCTTGGATGGATAACTTTGATTTGGAATTGTCTTCTATGTAGATGTAAGTCATTTAAAAGATGGTTCGTGCAAATTGTATAACGGTTATCTAGGTCCACCATTGCTTTTGTTGATTTTTCCATGGTTTTCAAAATTGACTATTTGAAATAGCATACAAAAAAAATGGAACAACAAGAATAAGTTCTGTAACATAATGCATTTTTTAGGAAGGGACAAAGATTGAAGAATAATGGGAAAAATGAAAGAGAAAAAAATATGGGCAAGGAGAAATGTGCAACTATATATGAGATAGGGTGAGTGAACAAATTTAATTGCAACAATTAGATTAAATACATCTAACATATAAAAACAAATTGCTAAAGTAAAGGAATGAGATGAGGAAAATGGATAAAATGTCGAAGTATACAAGGTGAGTAATTTCCTAATGTATTGTTGTATATAGTTGATGGTGGATCCCTCGTTAAATGGGGTAAAAAAAATGTCCATTGTTAGTCTACCATCCAACTTGGGATGTATAAGGGGGGTTTCATAAATCCATACAACCCTTACTCATGACATAAGATAACATTTCTCGCCCATCACAATTTGAGTTTGAATAGTAGTTCCAAGTGCTACTCTGTAATGTGTCCATCAACTTAGCAAACAAGACTAACATAAAGACTATTTTAATTTCCCTATTACATGAAGATTTGAGAATACTAAAATCTAAATATATAGTTATAATATTTAAATTTAAATATAAATAAAATGAAACTATTAAAATTAAAATATCATTGTTCAACCAATTAAAATAAAATAAAATTCAAAGTATATCTATTTTCTATCAACTTAACCAATATAACTAAAATAAAGTTATTTTCATATTGATATTAGTATATATTAAATATATAATATATTACTTTGGATATAAACATAATAAAACTAACATAATTGATTTCTTAAAACGTTGTGAATTACTAATCATCATGTTCATATTGATATTAGTATATATTAAATATATAATATATTACGTTGGATATAAACATAATAAAACTAACATAATTGATTTCTTAAAAACGTTGTGAATTACTAATCATCATGTTGGACTTTATGATCCATATATATTTTAAAACTTTATGACATATATTTTTAAACCCATATATATTTTAAATCGATATTTGTTTTTGTTATTATTGAAATATTAGAATAAAAAATTTGAATAAAAAATATTTTTTTAATGTAAAAATAAATTCAATATATTTATTACAACTAGACTATACATTATTAATATATAATATTAATAATTTTATCAAAACAATTCTCATGTAGTTTTAAAGATCACAATAATTCTCATGTAGTTTTAAAGTAAAACAATTTACATCTATTCACAATATACTATTTCGAGATTTTGAGTTGTGAAAAAAATTGAAAAAACACTAATTCACATACCTTAATTTTTAATAAACACTCCATAATATTAAATTACAATATATTGGAAAATGTATATTATTTCATTACTAGGGATTTTTTTGCTTCACTTACGTTTTATTATGTAGTTCTAAAGTATGGCCTCCGGATTGGGAGGGGTGAATCACTGCCACCACCACCACTTGATATTGTAGCATTTTAGTCATTGGCATCTTCCTATAGCAATTCTGTTAAACATCCACCCTCTCTATTTGTCAAGAAGATTCATGATATTTTGAGTGTTTCAGTGCATCCATCGACCTCTCACAATTTTTCTCTGAGGTTTGCTGAAAATGGGTTAATAGGCTAGTTTATTCGGCTATGGCCATTCCCGTAGGCTAAGGATCAATGGGTTGACAAGAATTGGAAGTCAAAGATTCAGGGGAAAATGTATGCAACCTTATGTGGTAAGGGTTTTTGTGTGTTTTTGTTTGGAAATAAGGAAAATGGGATCTTATTTTCAGAAGCATACCTTATTTTATGGGCACCAGGGGTATGCATTTGAATAAATGGACACTAGACTTTAGTCCTAAAAATAATATCCCTTTTGTAGTCCCAGTTTGGGTTCGCCTCCTGTTTCTCGATTTACACTATTGGAACGATGAAACCTTGAGAAGCATTGGAAATACATTGGGCGGATTTGATGTAGGAGCATCGTCAGCAATCACACATGGAGAAAAAACTTAGTGCCTTAGCACGCCTTTGAATCATTTCGGAATATGAAACACTGGTGTTTCCTGCAAATCTTTCTTGAAATAATTGTAAACCAAAGAAGATCAAAATGCTTGGAAGCAAATGATCGCGAGTGATCTCAGAGTTTCTCTCCTAGACTTTAATGTAACAATGCTTAAGGGGTAGTTAGCTTCTTTCAAGAAGATAGGTAGTTGGAGGGAACCCTAGGAACCTTCTTGTATATGTAGATGCATT
The DNA here is from genome assembly GCA_009831015.1 of Picea engelmannii. Classification (NCBI taxonomy): domain Eukaryota; kingdom Viridiplantae; phylum Streptophyta; class Pinopsida; order Pinales; family Pinaceae; genus Picea; species Picea engelmannii. Next base: position 2,386,793 of record ML777066.1, on the reverse strand, counting down.
GCATGCCCGAATGAGGTTGTTGGAGGAGTATTGTTACTGAATAGGAGGTATCTGCAAGTTAGTTAGAAATCCTCAGAGGAGGAAATAGGAGATAGAATAGTTCTTTGAGGGAGCTTGAGAGAGATGAGACTCTGTCACAATCCAGCCTGCACATATTGTAATCAGACATTCATCTTAATAGAAAGAAAGCATTTTTTCCTGCATATGAACTTTCTGTGTGTTTATGCGTATCTAATGAATGTTATTTGTGTGTGTTTATGCATGCTGTATATGTATGATAGATTTCATCTGCAATAGGAAGATAGATTTCTCTATCCTTGTTGAGTTTGAAATATTGTTCTGGGTTCTTAGGTTGTGCAAGGAGTGAAAAAAAAAACATTGGATGTTTTGTAACCAATGCAAGGAGTGCGCATCTGAACTTTGTTGAGTCAGAAAAGAACGCGCTAGGAGGGTGCACTAGATCGATGACAACTCAAGGGAAAATTCAAGGTTGTTGAATACCTTGGACGATAAACTGTGCAGAGGAAGCACAGAGAGACAGAGTCACTGAGAAATATGTAGATCTCTGCCAGGTGGGCATTAAGCAGTTGCAAGTGTGCATAAAGAGAACTCTCTATCGAGTTCAAGGAGAAGAGTATCAGAGAAAGATATTCGCAGAGTTATTGAATACTCAAGAGGAAGACCTGTGCAAGGAGTGCATCAGGCCAACACTTAGACAAGGGGTTGAAAGACGCCATATGAAGGTTCAGTCGAGCGCAAGGAGTGTGTAGAGGTGAACTTGTTCAAGTTCGAAAGCTCAGGAGAGTGTTGAGTTGCCAAGACGACACCAAAAAAGTCCTTTGAAGGAAGCAGAAGGGTCGAGACCCTTTAGAGTTCTGAATCCAATTTAAAGTTCAAGAGAGAAAGATTCATTGAACACTCTGTAAGAAATATCTCTGCAAGGTGTGCATTGAGCAAGAGGGTTCCAGGAGGGCACAGAGTTTTCCTTTAAAAGGAAGTGGAAGTGCCGAGACCCTTTTGAAGTTCTGAGTCGGCTTGAAGCTCATAAGAGATAATGCAAGGAGTGCATAGGAGATAGACTTATTCCAAGTCCTAAAGCTCATAAGAGATAATGCTTTTAGAAGCAAAGATGAGACCCAAGATAGTCGGTTCGGAGAAAGTTCAAGGGCCAAAGCCTTCAAACACTTAACTCTTCCAAGTTGGAAGAAATCGAAATCTTAGGAGGAGGAGCGACAACAACCGTTATATTAGCTGTGGGAAGGAACTTGGACCGCTGAATCCATGTCTAGACACCAAGGGAGAGCGCAGAGGAGAAGAACAGATCCCGACCATTGGATTTGAGAGCAGAGGATCGAAAATCATCCGATCAAGGTAAAGTGAATGGGGATTAACCCTTTGTGTGCACAGGAGAGCGTACTTGTCGAAGTCTCGAAGTCTCGAAGCAATTAGGGACCTTTCATCGTCAAGAGGGACACGTGACATTAATCCATTGTCTTCGGGTGAAATCACTCTGAGAGGAATGAGTGCGCAAGAGTTGAAATTCCCAAACCTCGAAGAGCCGAAGAGAATTTGGACCATCAGATCCGGAGGTACGCATGGCGGAAATTCATCATCTCCGGGTGAAAGCACTCCAGGAGGAATGAGTGCGTAGGAGTATGAAACTCTCGAAGCTCGAAGAGTCGAAGAGAATTTGGGCCATCAGATCTAGGAAGACACATGTCGATAGATTTTGGTCTCCTGGTGAAAGAACTCCGAGAGAAGCGAAGGAAGAGAGTTTTAAATCGCCAAAGCACGAATATCTGAAGTAACTGGGAGCCATCGATCTGTGGGAGGACACGCTTCATTATATTGTGTACTTTGAGTAGACCGCTCTGGGAAAAAGCGAGCGTGGAGTAGTTGAGAATTGATATTTCGGAAGTCCGAAGTCCCGAAGCGGGCTAGGTTCGTCGATTTGAGGAGGACATGTGTCAGTAGATCTTCCACTTTAGAAGATAGTCATTGCAGAGAAAGTAAGGTTTGAGAGTTGAAAACTCCAAAACCCGGATTGCGAAGAAAATCACGACCATTGATTTGGAAGTGACACGTGTTGATAGATCGTAAGGATATGCGAAGGTGTGATCCAAAGAGAAGGTAGATAAAAGAGATAGATTGTATATGTTGATCAAGAGGCATCACCCAAGATTGGAGATCAACAGTCACGCTTGATTGCGGGGCCATAAAGTGCTCTGAAATTAAGAATCTGAGAGCGGGCCGCAATTGAAACCATGGTAAATAAGAAAGGGATACATGGCGACTGGAGGTGAATTGCGGGGAGAAAAGCGGTGTCGTCTCAAACCACTTTTGGTCGCTTCGCAATCACGTGTTTACATGAAATCATAACCCGAGGTCATATGAAGGAAAGGACCTAGCGAGGGGAGCTAGCGTCTATTATTTAATTCTTCAAAGGGGCTAGGATAGAGCCCATGGGTTTGAAAGGACCTGCAAATTGAAGGAAAGGGGACCTGTGTAATTTAGTTGGGGCCTAGCAAAATCCCAAAGAGTCGATCCAACTCCTTGATGTGAACGATCCTAGACTGGGAGGTTTCGCAGCCCCGAGGGGAGAAGGGGGGTCTGCATCAAGATTCATTGATCGCGCCGAACCATGATAAGGACTCTAGGTGTGTGTTGGATCTATAAAAGGGTTTGCTAGAGGCTATTTGATTAACCCTAGACAACTAGTCTTATATTCAACAAGTAGACTATGAATATCAACCTCTCACAATTTTTCTCCGAGGTTCGCTAAAAATGGGTTAATAGGCCATTTTATTGGGCTATGGCCATCCCTATGGGATAAGGATCAATGGGTTGACAAGAAAGGGAAGTCAAATATTCATGGGCAAATGTATTCAACCTTATGTGCTAAGGGTTTTTGTGTGTTTTTTTTTGGAAATAAGGAAAATTAGATCTTATTTTCAGAAGCAGACCTTATTTTATGGGCACCAGAGGTATGTATTTGAATAAATGGACACTAGACTTCAGTCCTGAAAATGATATCGCTTTTGCAGTCCTAGTTTGGGTTCGTCTCCTATTTCTCCATTTGCACTGTTGGAATGATGAAACCTTGAGAAGCATTGGAAATATGTTGGGCAAATTCATTGATCACGCTCAACCATGAGAAGGACTCTAGGTGTGTGCTGGATCTATGTGGAGGTGGATCTAGAAAAGGGTTTTCTAGAGGCTATTCGATTAACCCTAGACAACTGGTCTTATATTCAACAGGTAGACTATGAACAACTCTAATTTAAGTGCAAAGCCTATCATGAGGGAATTTTGCAAAATATTGCTCCAAGCTTGATCTTCTAGTAGAAGGTGGAAAAGAGAAATGGAAACAAACGAAAAGAAAGAATGCAGAGGGAAAGCAAGTCATCCAGAAGCTAGAGAACCCACATGGGGGAAATCCCTCTTCCCCTTCTCCTAAAAATTCCCTGAGATTCATTGTGGGGGAAGGTCGTGAGGCTGAGACTAGTAGGAATAAGTTCGTAGAATTAGAGAATGTAGAGGAAGAAAATGAAGAATCTCATGATATTGGTGTGGAAAACGAAGATAATATCAAGCCTACCATGAAGGAACCTAATCCACTTTCAAAAAAACAAGACATCCCCTCTCCTAAGTATGGGGATCCCACTCTTGGTAAAATCATCAGTAGGTCGATGTATGGTATTCCAATAACCCTGGAGGAAGGGATTTAGGATGACTCTAATGATGAATCTAAGATGGAAGTTACCCAAAGTGCAACATCTAGGAAAGTGGGTTGGAAATCTAATCAAAATAGAAGGGAGAGTGAAGCTGACTGGGACAAGGAACTTGATTTTCAAACCATTATGAATGGATCATTCAAAAAATAGTTGAAGAGTGGGAGATCTCAAGGAAATGTCATGTCTTCCAAAGGGATGACTTATACTAGTTCCCAACCCTCTAAATGGGGGGAATATAAATCTTCAGGTAAATAATGAAATTAGTCTCCTAGACTTACAAAGGTTTGGGTAGTAAAGAAAAGAAAGAAGCAATAGAGAAAATAATAAGAGTTGAGAAACCCCAAATTATTTTGATCTAGGAGACAAAAGTGAGGGACATTGAGGTCCTTTGGGAGTTCAGTAAAATTTGGAGAAAAAACAAAGGAATAGAAGTTAGTGCAAAGGGGGCCTCAGGGGGATTATGTACCCTATGTAACCATTATCTCTTTCAGCTGGAAATTAGTTATGAATCAACGCATTGGATCATGGTCTGACTTGTTCATCTGCCTTCAAGTATGTTGATTCATTTGATTAATGTTTATATGCCTAACAATTATAGGGAAACATTAGATTGTTGGGATGCACTATTGGATATTGGGGAGCTCGGGTATGGGAAAAAATATTTAATAGCTGGTGATTTCAATACCACCCTTCATTAGAAGGAGAAAAAAGGGGGATCCATTATTCAGGATTCATTTAAGGGAAATATGGAGGATCTCATCACTCCCCTAGACTTGATTGATAGACAACCTAGCAAGGGAAAAATTACTTGGAATAATACAAGAGCAGTTCTGGTATACATCACTACAAGACTCGATCACTTCTTACTCCAAAACTCCTTTTTGGCTCACCCTGGGTTGATTTACTCTCTTATTCTCCCTTGGGATTGCTCTGATCATAACCCCATTTCTTTATGTATGGAGAAAGAAGAGAACTTGAGGCCTATCTCCTTTCAGTTTAATCCCTTATGGATGGAAGACTTGGGATTTTCTCCCTTGGTCTCTCATTCATGGAGTCAATGGATCTCAATCTCCCTTATTCATATATGGGAGAAAACGCTCAGAATAACTAAGGCTGATCTTAAAATTTGGGAAAAAGAATCAATCCACTCTCTAGCTCTAGAAGTAGTGGAAAATCAGTGGCAGCTTGCTAACATTAAGAGAGGATGGAGAATAATGCGTTCTCCCGTGATATACTATAGATGGAGAAAATATTGTATAAAAAATATGTAAATTCATTTAAAAAGGAAAAGGAAATGTGAAGGTTGAAATCCATAAGTTTGTGGCTTCAAGTCGAGGACAAAAATACCATTTTTTTTTCCATAAGCAGGCCAAAGCAAGAAAATGGCACAATAGGGTTGAGGAGTTCACTACTCAAGGGGGTGAGGTGTTAACGACAATGGATGATATTAAATAGGATGCAACAACTCATTTTGAAAATATGTACTCAAACATGGGGGATGTGAATAAGGAGATATTCAAACAATTTATTACTTATATCCCCTCACTGATCTTAGAGGAGGAAAATTTGGAATTGAGTAAGAAAATTTCAGAGGAAGAAATCCTGGAAGCCTTGAATCGGTTTAATCTAGAAAAAGTTCCAATGCCTGACGAATTTACTGCTCATTTTTATAAAATGTGTTGGCCCATCTTTAAATATGATTTTATTAGAATGATTCAGTATGTCCATAATTCTGCTTGGATGGGAGGGGCCACTAATTCTTATTTTTTGGCCTTAATCCAAAAAGACAAGAACGATTCTTCTTTTGACAGATTTCGCCCCATCTCCCTTTGCAATGTATCTCAGAAGATCATGGAAAAGATAATTGATAATAGGATTAAACCTCTTTTATGTAGGCTCATCCTCTCAAATCAAGGGGGTTTTGTGGAAAAGAGGCAGATTCAGGATAATATTATTTTGGTGCAGGAGGCCATTCATTTGAGCAATATGCAAGGGGAAAGAGGTATGATTATTAAAATCGATATGACCAACACATTTGGCAGAGTTAAGCATAACTTTCTTAATGCATTTTTGGAAAAAAATAGATTCAATCATGATTTAATCACTTGGATTGGCTCTTGTATCAGTAATCCTTGGATTTCCCCTTTAATCAATGTCCGACCAACAACATTCTTTAAATATTCTCGAGGCATTTTTCAAGGATGTCCTCTTTCCCCTTTACTATATGTTCTAATGTTCAGAGCATTGAATAGAATATTAGAATGGGAATGAAGTTCTGGTACAATTCCTGGTCTCCATATTTCTAAAGGGGTAAAAAGAATTAACCATTCACAATTTGATTATGATACTCTACTTCTTGAAGGGGCATCAAGAATTATAACCCTTAGATTCAAGACTATTTTGGATCAATTCACCCAGATCTCAGGAGGGCTTATTAATAAAAATAAAATCCAGTTGTATGCCTGGAATATCAGTGCTCACTCCTTACTAGGCATAGCCAATATCTTTCAATTCCCATTCATGGCCAATTGGAAATCTTTCAAATATTTAGGAATGTCAATCTCCTTGCAAACGCTCCCTGGGGATACATGGAAAATCATCTTTCAGAAAATTAAAGAGAATTTTGAAATATGAGGTGCCTTATGGTCGAATCTTGCTAGCAGGTTGGTGCTAATTAAATCTTTTCTCTCATCGCTTCATATTTTCCAATTTTCCTGTCTATTGGTCCTTGTTGGTGTTAAAAAAGCTATATATCAAGCAATACAAAAATTTCTTTAGAAAGGAGGCAAATCAAATTCAAAATGATTTCATTTAGTGAAATAGGATTTGGTAAGGTCCCCAAGAGAGCATGGTGGCTTGGCAGTTTGGGATCCTAAGATGGTGAATATTTCTCTTAGTTCTAAGCTTCTCTAGTGTTTGGTGACAAGAGATCGAGATTGGTGGAAGAGGGTCCTCCTCAAGAAATATTTCTGAGAGAATAGATGGAGATTATTTGATCACCCTTGTAACACACCCAACCTTAAACCTGCTGGGCTATGCCACACATAAACTCTTGCAGAACTTCATAAACTGCAACATCCCCAGACCACCCAGGCTGGGGCCATGTTACTCCATAAAAACAATACTTTCATCTATATAAATATATATAGAACTTAAGTAGACACACACATTATGCAAATACACAGATTCATGTGGAAATAATAGTAAAAATATACATCCAACATTCACATGAAAAACCCATAAACATAAACACATCTATAAAATACACAACATGTAAATTAATACATCATTGGTACTTATTTTTTATAGAAGACCACCAAATGCGTGTAGAAATTCCACGATCCTCCCAGCCTTAGACCATGCTGCTCAGAACTCTTAGCAGTGGGTCACCCTCGAGCTAGGACTAAACTCCACCGAGGTAAAGGGATTACTAGCTAGGCTGAGACAACACAGAAAACATGAAGGATTTCATTCCAGGAGCCAACTCAAACTACCAGCCTACAGTCTCTCACTCCCCACATGTCTGTCCCACCCCAAGAAGTGTGCACCTTCTCTTCTCAATAGTCCTTCAATTACCCCACTTCCCTTTCAGGGATTCAACAATAGGCCAAACATGAAGTCTCAAAACACTGTAGTTGTAGTTGGGCTCCCTCAGGAAATCAATTCCAAAAAATTCTCTCACCTCGAGAAAGTTGTTCACAAGCCTGACAACCTGCCTCTTCAATCCACGGGCTTGAAAACCCGCCTCTTCAAACCCACGGGCTTGACAACCCTCCTCTTCAATCCAAATCTTAAGTTAACTAGTTACAGGTAATGGTGAAAAAAACAACAACATTCAGTTAAGGAATCTGCAGAATTCCAGTATGGAACAGGTGATGGAAGCAACGACAACCTTCAGGTTTGGTTTAGGCACTGCCCATAACAATAAGGTACATGTAACACAAGAGTGAGTGCATGCTCCAGGAGTTCATGAATGATGCAGAGGTAGACTCATGGAGAGCATGGCTAAGTGCATGAATGGATGAGTGAGTGAATGGCTCCATGAGTGGGAAACATACTAATTACCCCCACACTTATTTGCATGCACCCTTGATGACACATGTCTCTCAACGAGCTCAATTCTCTCTATTAGCGTTGGAAGTCACCCCTTGATTACAACAGGAGCAGAGCCCAACGCGCATCAGTTTATGTCACGATTTGTTTAATGGGGTGATCAGATAGAGGTTAACTCAAACGATGTGGTCTTAACTCCGAAACTAGGCCAGGCATGCATGGGCAAGTGAGGTCTTAGATAACTTCAGACCGTGAGTTGTAGTAAGGGTGAGTAGGGGGAAGACTTGTATCAGAGAGATGAAAAGGTCTGTCATAACATCAGGTTCCTAACAGACTGTGGAAGAAGACATCTAAACGCAAGATCTTCTTACGCTCAGACGCAAAAAACCAGAGAAAACAATAGTGCCACAATAAATCCTTTATCACGACATAGTTGCCATAATTCGTGCGAATCGGTCGATCACGAACTCTCTTAGTATAAGATGAAAACTTAGACGGGAATAAGAAGACTGTCTGTTATAAAATAATAAATCTCATATACAGATGCATGACCAGAAAGCTAGAATGTCTTCTAAAACTTTACAATCGGGAGCTGCGCTCTACCATCGATACCTTCAAAAATGAAAAAAACTGAGTACATATACTTGGGCAGATTTTCCCAACAGAGGCGCGCTCTCCTTTCAAGGTGTAGCGTCTCTTCAATCAATCTTCGGGCGGAAGTCCTTCGTCAAATGTCTCCTTAACTTTGCATGACCTCTGCAGGGGAGGAGTAGCTGAACCAGTAAATGTCGAGTTAGCGTGTGCAGACCTCCTCTGGCTAGTCGAGAACCCGTCATGGCTTCTTTGGAAAAATGTGTACACAGGACCCTCTCGAGCAGTCCGCTTGCCAGACCCTCCATTCCTCGCATTTAATGAATGAGAAGAAGTTTCAACCACCCTTTCTCGCCTTCATGTACTCCAAGCGAAAACCAGGATAGAGGTTGGATCAAATGGCACTTGGAGATTGCGGTAATTCCTTCTGTGAACATACACGACACCTTCAACCCTTCCTAAGCAGCTCTTTTCTTTCACAAGTGACCACGGGCTATGACCACGTGCTTGTCCCCAAGGCGCCCTCAGCGTTCGCAAATGGGAAGGAGCTAGTCCTTGCTTCTTGAAATCACGATGAGCGAAACGCCGAGGCGGCTTAATCTGTCACCACGCACCCCTCTAGATATGATGGTCCTAAATTCACCCGACGCTGCTGTGGGCCCCTCATTAAAAGTGCTTTTCATTTTGCGATTCGCAAGTCGGAGACCCTTGGTTCCTCTTCTTCAACTCCCGCTTCCCGAGACAACGATATGGGCAAGGCTCCCTTTCTGGTCAGTGCTCTCCACATGCAACCGTTGGCTAGGGCCCAAGTACTAGCGCCTCTAGCTACTCATGAGCTCGCGAGTTGGAGTATCAGACTTTGGTATTCTCCCTTCGCGAAGTCCCGAGACGCGATGGTCAGCGATGGTTGACCTCCTCCGGACACTTTTTCGTAACTCGAAATCTCGTGCAACCAAAGGGATATGGTCCGCCCTTCGAACTCATGAACCCCGAACTCGAGAAATAACACTGCACTTGAACTGATTGCGATCAACGACCCTCGTAACTTCGCGAGTACCTCCCGAAGGATTCTCACCGTTGACTTCCTTAAAAATTTTAACGCTATACTTGACGCGACTCGGTTAATCTGCAATTACCCATCAATCGTTGTTCTGCTCTTTTGCTGAATCCTTTCCGCTGAAGAATGAAATGCCCGCTCGCTTGATTTTAAGTCCGAAAAGGACTTCTTCTGTGTGCTGTGCTTGGGCGCTTCTCGTGCAACCTGCAGACCCGGATATCCCTATGCCGAAGACAAGTAATGTTGCTAACATTAGGCTCCATGGGGGATAGAGTCGTCCCTGTGATGCTCTAAGGACTCATTTTGCAGTTCCAGTGCCTTGCTGTTGGGCTATGGAGTCATTTACTAAGCCGAAACAATAAAAGTA
>ML777066.1:2341148-2363494 GCA_009831015.1 Picea engelmannii | reverse complement strand
AAATCACTTCCCCAACAATTCTCTCACCTAGAGAGAGTTGTGCACGGGCCCAACAACCTACCTCTTCAATCCACGAGCCTGACAACCTGCCTCTTCAATCCACGGGCTTGACAACCCGCCTCTTCAAACCCACGGGCCTGGCAACCCACCTCTTCAATCCAGATCTTAAGTCAACCAGTTACAGGTAATGGTGAAAACAACAACAACATTCAGTTAAGGAATCTGTAGAATTCAAGTATGGAACTGGTGATGGCAACAACAACAACCTTTGGGTTTGGTTTAGGCACTTCCCATAACATCAAGGTACAGATAACACAAGAATGAGTGTAGGCTCCAAGAGTGCATGAATGATGTAGAGGTCAACTCATGAAGAGCATGTCTGAGTGTGTGAATGGCTGAGTGAGTGAATGGCTCAGTGAGTGGGAAACATACTAATTTACCCCACAATTAATTGCATGTGCCCTTGATGACACATGGCTCTCAAGGAGCTCGTTTCTCTCCACTTGGGATTCATCCTCTTTCCCATAAGAACTTAGGATACAATGATTACCCTCACCATAGTCTTTAGGAAATAATATTATAATATTCCCTTGGCAACAAGCCCTCTATCTTAGCCCCCTTTCCTAGGCTCTTAGCCCCTCCCTTTCTCTTCCTAGTGGATTTTAGTCTCCCATACTCTTTTATCATGGTTGGTCTACACGCAACGATGTATTTTATTAATGATATGAGTCTTTACATATACAAAAATAGGCTCAATGACCTTTAGCATATAGGTTCTCCTACCTAATAATCACATAAACCTCCTAGATTATAATAATCTAGCTCACCAGCCTATGAAACATATTCACATTCACATTTACAACTGAGGCTCGATCTTGGGGTATTATAAACCTCATGTTTGACATTCTAGTTCACCTATTTGGAAGTTTCTTTCAGTCTCTCTCCCTTATTTTCAAATGTCTCTTACATGGATCCTAGGTAGCAGACAAAATATTAATATTTGGAATGATGGTATTTTGGGAAATCCCCCTTTAATATCAAATCCCTCTTGCCCCCCTCAAAGGTTGGATGGAAAACTAAAATAAGTTTACTCTGTTTGATATCTCCATGTGGGATTCCAATGGTGTTTGGTTGGATTGGGATCTGGTTCTTTACCCTTCTCATCTTAATGCTCTGGTTTGTAATTTGATGATCAAACTCCAAGGGGTGGCTCCAGTTCATTTGCAGTCTAGAGATAACAGAGGTTGGGGAACAATTGGATACACTGTTAAGGGAGGTTATATAGCCTTACTTCAACAATCCAATCTTCCTAAAAAGTCCAATATTTGGAATAGTGATGGGCTTCCGAAAATAGACATTTTTTGTTGGAATTTGGCTCATGGTAAAATACTCATAGGGGGGAACTTGTGTAAAAGAGGATTCTAGGGGCCTTTTCGATGTGATTTGTGTCAACAAAGCTTGGAAACCTCCACACACCTATTTCTAGAATGTGAATTCTCTAAACAGGTTTGGCAGATTGTTTACTCAGAAGTGCTTCACAAGCTGTCATGGCCTACCTCACCTAAAACTTTGTTGGGAAAGTGGGGTTCTTTTTATCATGGCCCTTTTCATGCTAAGCCTCTGTTTAAAAGAGTTTGGATGGCATCTTATAAATATGTATGTTGTAAATTGTGGTTAGCAATAACTCGACTAATATTTAAGAATCAATTCTCTAATCCTCATTATGTGGCTGCTTATTCTTTAGGACATTTGGTAAATTTATTAAATTCCAAGAGTAGAGTGGAGGCCCCTAAAAAATTATATCCAGAGGAGTAACTTTTGATAACAAAATTAAATATAAAATTTTCAGTTAGTAGTAAGTCTTCTCAGAGATCATTCTCGCAACTTTGATCCTCGTCTTTTGACTTTCATTCTTGGCTTATAGCTCAAACATGTTTTACTTTGTGTTTTGATGGGGCTTCTAAAGGAAATATAGGGGGGTTTCTCTATGGCCCTAGATGAAATTGGGAAGTAGAATTTAATTGGAACCTTGGAGTCACCTTGAAAAACAAGGATGAAGCTTATGCAGTCTATCAAGAGATTCAAATGGTTAATCAAAGAGACATTTATTAGTTGAATATTGTAGGTGATTCAAAAACACCATCAAATATTTTGTAACAGGTTCTGTTTCAAAGGATGTTGGTTTGAAGGTTCTTATTTAATGTATCAGGCTCAATTTATCCTCCCTTTCCATCCAGTTCTTTCATATTCTTCGATAAAATAACAATGCAATTGATGAAATGGCTAATAAATCCATTGGCCTAGCTCCTAGTTCCCTATGGATCAATGGGGTGGAAATTTTAGCCCCTCCCTAATGTGTAGCCATTGGTGTTGGGGTGGGGCTCGTGGGGCCTTCTTGTCTCATGTAGCTACATGCATGAACACACTTGGATGGAACTTGGGGGATTTATTAAGTATGTCTAATCTCGGATTATGAGGAGACAAAACAATCATTATAATGGGTTGGAGCCACATTCTGTCTCATGGGTTTTGGTTAAATTTCATGATGGGGGTATGAGATGAGGATATTATCACTCTGAGGAAAAGATAATGGATTGGAAGGTTTCCATTATAGTGAAGAATGGAAGTAGGGTAAAGTACAATTCAAGATGGTGGAATCTGTGGATTTCCTCTGTTGGATTACGCAATCGCATACCAATTTAATGGGTGCATGTATGGGCAATGAATTCCCTGTAAGTGATTCATGAATCATCTGATATGGCACGGGTGGCATGATGTTAAATTAGGAAATGCGCTAATGGAAAGTATAGTGATTTTTGGATTCATTATGGGGATGAGCAAATGTTGTTTGTTCATCTCTTTCTTTGTTGTTTCTTCGGTCTCCTAGGTTTTGTTTGTACTTTATTATGGTATTGGTGGGCCTCTTAGCGGGTCTATTCCTGGTGATATCTTTGAGATTTTGGAGTTGAACCATTGTCGTTAAAAAATTAAAAACATGGTGGCTTTGAGAAAGAGGGTAGGCTTGACAAACATGGTGAGAAGTGGACAATAAGACGTGGAAATGGATGAGGACGAGTCCTTGGAACACCAGAGATTTCTTATTTCGGTTCATGCCCTCAATTCTATAGTCTCGTTTGTCTTGGACACTTTGGTACATCACCAAGATTTGGTGGGCCAATTTTAGGATGAGGTAGCTGCCCTGCAGAGGTAATTGGAAGCAATACAGTTGTAGTCTACCCACGTGACTTTTGCTCATGGGAATTTGGATTCAGTCACGGTTAACGGTCACTCATCCCAGACCTGCATGCTCCAATGATGCCTTTGGACAATGAAGAAGAGAGTGAAGAGGAGTTTCATAATGATACCAATACTATAACATAATTATGTTCTTTTTTTTTTTATGTATAAATGATATTTATTATCATATTTATTTAGTTCAATTATGCAATAGTATTAAAATTTGGGGAAAAAATAGAGATATGATAGGAAAATGGATGCTTGTTATTTGAGATAATCTAAAATTTTGTGTTGGTATCTGGTTTCTCATTTTCTACTTTGCGGTCTTGATCATGCCCTTTTATGAATTAAAATCCTCCAATCTTTGTGAAAAAAAATGTATACTATTTCATCAAAGTATTAATTTCCTTCTATAGATATATTTCATCAAAGTATTAATTTCCTTCTATAGATACCTGTGAGATACTCTATCTTATAAATAGGTATCAATTAAAAATTATTAAATTGTGTAAGTGCTTGCTCCACATTCTAGTGCAGGTTAATAAAATTCAGCTCAACCAAACAAACACTATAACTGGTTACAAATGGTGTTTAATTTGGCTCAAGTGGATAGGATGAGAACTATCACTTAGCCACATGGTTTTTCCATACAATTTAGAATAATGTATTTATATTACAAGCTAGTCCCATACAACAACATTGAAAAAATTATGGATGATTCGAATGAGTTGCAGGGGTGGATGATTATCCGTAAGCATGATCCATAATTTGCAGGCTTGAATAATAAAAAAAATATGCCATTGGATATAATCTAAATATAAATGAGCAATTTGAAATTGCAATAAAACATAGATGAAAGCAAGTTAACCAACAATGAAATCAAATTAAATAAATAATTGATTATAGAAAACATGGGAACAAATTCCTAAAACTAAAGTGATCACACAATCCATTTAGATCTGAGGATTATAATAACCAAAGACCTAGTGTTATAAATATATCCATATTCATTGATGGAAAGAGGTTTATAATAACCAAAGACCTAGTGTTATAAATATATCCATATTCATTGATGGAAAGAGGCTTATAATAACCAAAGACATAGTGTTATAAATATCTCCATATTCACTGATGGAAAGAGGCTTATAATAACCAAAGATTTAGTGTTAGAAAGTTCAGAAAATAAATAAATACATGCTTAATTAAAGATAATAAATCTCAAATATTAAAGGAAATGACACATTGAACACAAAATGACCAATAATTTATGATTATTTTATAAAGAAAATAAAAAATAAACATATGTTGTTATTTTTGTCATAAAAAAAAATGAAAAATAAAAATAAATTATTTAAAAAATGAAAATGTATTATTTATTCAAAGAAATAATTATGGATGATTTGAATGAGATGCATTAGTGGATACTCATCTATAAGAATTATACATAATTTGCCACCAAATATTTAGAAAGAAATTATTTAAAAAATGAAAACGTAGTATCTACTTAAATAAATAATTATTGATGATTTGAATGAGGTGCATGGGTGGATGATTATCCATAAGAATCATACATAATTTGTCACCAAATTTTTATTGGGTGGCTTGAATAATAAAGAAATATGCTATTGACCATAATGTAAATATAAATGGGTAAATTTGAAATTGCAATCAAACATAGATGAAGGAAAATTAAGACAACTAGGAAATCAAATTAAATAAATATTTGACTATGGAAAACACGTATAAATATCCTAGGAATAAATAGATGCTCACTATCACCATTGGAGATTTTTCCCAGTACCTCTTCTTGTTGGTCCCATAACATAGTTAAACACCGAATTTGGGCCAAATTCTGTTGAAAGATTTGGGGAATTTTTTTTGTTATGTTCCAATGCTTAAAATGTCATAATAAACTAGAAGTACACACCATGTACACCAATGTGAGCGTGGATAACAAATCCAATATAGATAAGAGAGATGAGTTACACAATAAATCCTTAAAGTATAGGAGAATCTCCTCCAAATACCCAAATACTTTCATACATTACAATTCACCTCCCCTTAATAATGAATATATGATCTCTATATATACCTATTCATACACTACACATGAGGCCCCTTTACTATTAGGCCGACCCTATTACATATATATTTACACATTACATGTACATTTATCCCCGTATATGCTCCCCATTGGGGTCATATCATATACATTTAACCTCATATATGCCCCCCTTAGGTCATAACATAGTACCCTCTTTCAAAAAGCTTTGTCCTCAAAGCTTTGCAATTAAAGACTTCACATGTGATGAAACCAAGTAATGTGATTTCTTATGTTCCTGCTTCATTCCATTGATGATGATCCATCCATCCAAAATCAATTCTTTTTAGTCTTAATCCTTGGTGGCTGGTTGTTGCATAATTTCTTTCCTTTGATTCCATGCATTGTTGTTTTAACTTCTCCAATTTATAGTGATTGTTGCTCTTTGATAATATCTTGTTGAAAGTGGTTTTGTGATGCCTTGTTCCATGAATATTGATAAGTATTCCATCTTATTCCTTGATAATGTTGATTTCAATCTTCTTGTCTTCCTTGAAATATTTCCTAGTAATGAGGGTGACGATATGGTTTCACATTTGAAAGTTTTCCTTTACTCTGCACATCCATTTCATCTATCTTTTTTTTAGAGACAATGACATCCTCTATCCTCTTTGCTTGGTCTTTGATTACTATATCCTTGGAGATAATACCATCATATTTGACATGTACATCCTCTAGATGAAGTTCAACTTCTTCAAGTATCTTCTGGTGACCTTCTTGAATCTTGTCTTCTTTCTCCTTTTGAAACTACGAAATCACCCCATTTATCAAATTTTGACATCCTTCTTCAACTCTAGGTTGCATATATGATTTTACCTCATCGGTATTTAGGGATTCCTTGACCTTCTTGCAAATATCCTCTTCAAGTCTTTTGGTAGATTCTTCATCCAAAATCCTTGTTTATTCTAGACTTTGATATTTCTTCTTTTCTTCTTTCAATCTATTAAACTTATCCAATATTTTTTTATGATGGTTTCATAATATACATACCTCTTCATCTTTCCTTTTCAATTCTTCCCTTGACTCATCCTTTTCCTGGTTCCCTTTGCTACTCTTTCCCTATTTTAATTTTTGAACTTCCTTAATGAGTGCTTCATTAATGTCTCATATCTTAGATAGCTCATCACCCTTATTCTTAATCTCTTCCTTATTTCTTTTAACTGATCTTGAATTCTATACATTGCCTTCATTTTTATATAACTAATCCATTTATCTAAAAATATTTTTTCAAATTCTTCTGATGTGATGATATGTCTATTATAACACTCTTCCACCACACCCAAGCTTCACCATCAAACTTAAGACTTTCCATTGAAGGAGTCATACCATATTCCTTTATTATCCTCAACCATTCCATAAGACTTATTTCATCTTTATCTTCTTCTCTATAAAAATGGGGTATTGCCATTAATTATTGATTGAGGTCTAACCCAAACATTCAAATTACAACTTCAATATATTAAGAATGAACATATCAAATAGTATAATCCTTTTTCCAATATAATAGTATATGTTTATTATTTCCAATGGATTTTGAATCTCCTCAATCAGACATCTCAATCAAAAGTTATGATAGTTTTAAGTGAACTTACCTTTGAAAACCTTGATTTGGAGTCTGTCATTCTCGCTAACCTTCATTCTGATGTATTTATGAAATTTTAGACCTTCTGAGTCTAAAATTTCATCCTCTAGTACTCGAATACGTCTTCTTTGTAATTCCACATGTATGACCAAAATTTGATGTGCCAAGTGAAAATTATGGTAACTTTTCCAAACCTTGCTGATTTTTGGCCTTTTCTGAAGAGCGAACTTTTATAAAATGCCACATGTCCAATATTTAATATCTAATTCTAAAATTTGTACTAGAAATACTATGGAATATCCTCTTTCAAATGCAACTAGTAGCACTGAATTTGGATCCTCAATGAAGAATATATGACTATTTTACCCAGAACACCTGTTTGAGACTAGTTATAGGACTAGTTAAATAACCCTACCTTCCACAAACTATATCTCAGAAATTAAAATAAACCAAACTCTAAATTTTTACCAAGTGAGATTCACTATATTATCTCAACATTCCACAAATTTCACAATCTAAAACATCACTAAGAAATGTTTTTAGCGAAATTCCCAAAATGGCTCATTTGAGATTGATTTTAGGGATAGTAAAAATCCCTAACTTCCACGGGCTATATCTCTTAAAGTATAACAACCCAGAACCTAAACATTTTACCACATGTACGTTGATATTTTTTTTTATTAACCTCCAAATTTCGCTATCTCAAGCATCATGGTAAATAATTTATAGCTAAAATACCGAGACGACACACTTGAAGAAGTAAAACCCTAGGATTGATGCTCTTGATACCAAATGTTATGTTCCAAATTCTTAAAATATCATAGTAAACCAGAAGTACACACCATGCACACCAATGTGAGCGTGGATCACAACTCCAATATAAATAACAGAGACAAGTTACACAATAACTCCTTAAAGAATATGAGAACCTCCTCCAAATACCCAAATGCATTCATACATCACAATTCATCTCCCCTTAATAATGAATACATGATATCTATATATACCTATTCACACACTACACATGAGCCCCTTTACTATTAGGCTGACCCTATTACATATATATATATATATATTTACACATTACATGTACATTTAGCCCCATATATGCTCCCCATTGGGGTCATATCATGTACATTTAACCCCAACTATGTCCCCCTTGGGTCATAACATTTTTCTTTGGAAAATAAATTAAGTAAAACAGAGGAGGGTGCAAATTCTAGACTAAATTCTATCGAAAGATTTGGGGAAAATGTTTCATTGGAAAATAAATTAAAGTAAAACAGGGGAGGGTACAAATTCCTAAAACTAAAGTGATACTAGTGAGATTAGTTATTCAACTTTGAGTAAAAAAATAACATAATAATACAATCCATTTAGATCTCCATATTCATCGATGGGAAGAGGCTTATAATAACCAAAGACCCGGTGCTATACAATTCAAAAAATAAATAAATGAATGCTTGATTAAATACAAGAAATCTCAAATATCAGAGGAGATGACGATTTAAACACAAATGACCAATCATTTATGATTATTTTGTAAAGAAAAAATAAATATATAAACATATATTTGTATTTATGTCATGGACAAAATAAAAAACATATATTTCTATTTCTACCTTGAAAAAAATGAAAAAACATATATTTCTATTTTTGCCATGAAAAAAAATGAAAAATAAAAATAAATTATTTAAAAAAATGAAAATGTAGTATCTACCCAAAGAGATAATTATATATTATTCGAATAAGATGTATGGGTGGATGATTATCCGTAAGCATCATCCAAAATTTGCCACCAAATCTTTATTGAGTGGCTTGAATAAGAAAGAAATATGCCATTGGCCATAATCAAAATATAAATGAGCAATTTCAAATTGCAAACAAACACATATCAAGGTAAATTAAGGCAACCATAGAATCAAATTAAATAAATAGTTAACTATGGAAAAAACACATAAGGATAAATATATAGATCTCCCAGTGCCTTTGCTTGCTCGTCCCATAACATAGTTAAACATTGAATTCATACTAAATTATGTCGAAAGATTTCGGGCAAATTTTTCATTGAAAAAAAAATTAAAGTAAAACATAGAAGGGTGCAAATTCTTGAAATTGAAGTGATCCTAATGAGATTAGCTACTCAAATTTCAGAAAAGGAATAACTAAACACAATCTATTTAGATTTTCATATTAATTAATGGAAAAGGCTTATAGTAACAAGGCAAACCATTTATTTGAGTAAAGAAAGAAAATAAGATAAGATAAAATGTATTAAACTTAAAAAAAAAATCAATTTGTTGACTTTCTCGGTGTCAACTTTAAAGGTGGGATTTAAAACATTTTCAACTTTAAAGGTGGGATTTAAAACATTTTCACCAATATTTTGAGACTTGAAAAACGGATAATATTGACAAGAGAAATATTAAATTTGGTAGTCCATATTATTTCTAGCTATTAAAAAAATGTACATGGATCACAAGGCCTCTCATTTTTGGTATCCAGTGGACTAAGTAAGCTTATTATCTATAAATAAAATTCATAAGTAAAACACTGTGCATCAATTTTAGTGTTCACAATTTTGGAGTATAGGTTAATCCTAATTTAGAGGGAGATGTGAAGTTCCTAAATTTCTTTGAGCTATCTATCATGATTACTTTTTTCTAATAAAAAATATATAAAATATTTATCAAATACAATACAACATGATACTTATCAAATACAACATAACATGGAAAAGGGTGAGATCAAATTCCATTATCATATAGATCTAAAAAATTTAAACATAAAATTACAATCCAAGAATATCCAAATAAATTGTGTATCTCTTTAATTAAATTCAAAATATAATACAAATTCCAAGTTGCAACATGCAATGTAATCATATAAACTTTAAAAATCTAAACATAAAACTACAATCCAAGTATATCCAAATAAATTGTGTATCTCTTCAAGTAAATTAAAAGTATAATACAAATTCCAATTTCGATTTAGCCCTCAAGGAGCATCACATATTGTAGCAAAGACCATTAAACTTAAAAATAAATATTATACACTTGAATAATGCCATGTGCTACATAACAAGCACTTATGCAATTTTTTATATATACTCTTTACAAAACCTGTCAATCAAATATGCAATTTTTTTTTTTCTAAATATTTAACTTGATAGAATGGATATAGACACTGGCTGTTTAATAGCATGGGAATAAGTCCGGTCTATTGAAAAATTAAGATTACCACTATGAAATCAAACTTAATTAAAACCTGGATTAATTGTTTCTATTGTGGTTGCATCTCTAAGGTGATCAGAGCTCGAACATGTCAGCTTTATTGAATTGGTTGAGCGAATCCAACCTACTGGGAAAGCTTGCAAATTTAAGACTAAGGGATTGATCAAAGCCCCATAAATCATAAAATGCAACATACTTCATTCAATTTTACCATAAATCACCCTATTTTTCAACATTTACAGTAACAAAGAAAGAAAAGTTGAGAAATTTACTAGTATATGGAAGACATGAACGATGAAGAAGGCCACAATTGTGTTAGACCCATGTCAAAGTTGAGGATTGTAAGTTGCAAGAATTATTGGAATCTTGGGGATTGTTTTAGAGAGATTAGGCAACCAAACCTGACAAAATTTGTTAAAATAGACCTTGTTAAGTTTTATCGAAATCACTCTAATTTTCACATTCACAAAAACAGAGAGAAAGAAGTGCAAGATAATATCTTAAATCTATGGAATGTTGTTGTGTGATACACTCAACCCCCATCTGGTTATTAAAATTTAATACAAAGTGATACTCGATAATTGTATGATGCACTTAACCACCATTTGATTATTAAGATTTAAAGTGAAGCGAAAACCAATAATTAATGTTTCTTCTCATGCACTCAACCACCATCAACCACCATCTAGTTATTAAGAATTAATTCGTTGTGTCATTTTTTATTAAAAAAATAAAAAAATAGCTTGGTCCAGATGATATTGTATATTGATTCTAATAAATTATAGCCCCTCATAAATATACCATAACTATGTATATTTTCATGGTCGCTGAATATATGAACGTTGATCTGCAATCGTGCATGGAACTAAGCATTCTTTCCTTCCTTTCTTTGGAATTCATGATCAAAGAATAATTTATTTATGAGTTGCCTTTTTTAATTCCTCAGCTAAACAATATTGCAAACATTCCATCAAAATCCAACTATTTGTTCCCAATACACAAAACCGAGATCATGTCGTGTATCAATCTTAATTATTGTTTGATCAAAATTTTATAATGTTTTATTTATTTTAATTTAGTGTGATCTTTAGCGAATGGATAAGGTTGACGACAAGCTGGGCAACACCGGTTGTTGGAAGAGCCAGAGAGAATCTTTGAAAAGGTCTAGACGTCGGTTAAGAAATTCCAAACCAAAGAGTAGTTCGACCACATTCCTTCTTAGGTCGAACACCAACTGGAGTTGGTCTGCTAATAGGCCAGATGGAGGAGGGGTCTCGCCTGGTGGTTGGAGATCCAGAGCAACTTCAGGAGTTTGAGGAGAATCTCGTGCAGACTCTTCTTCAATAACAACTGGATCCTAGTGCTTGTCCTGGATTTCTATGTGAGGATCAACATCCTTGTCTATATTGGTCGAGGTTAGAGGGTCGGGTGAGGGAGAGAAGGAAACTGGGAGCTAGGGATCTGGAGGCGGAACCATATGGGGCTCCTCCTCAATTCATACAGGCCCCCAATTTCCTACCGGGGCTAGTGGGATGGAAGTGAGATATTCCATTGGGGGAGGGGCTGAAGAATTAGAAGAGGAGCGAGTTGGAGGAGAAGGATGGTAAATACGCCCCTGACTAGCTAAAAAATTGTAGTATGCAGGGCCTCTATGAGACCTACCATGTTCCCATGACATGGTGCAGAGAAGAGGCCAGAGAGAATGAAGAGGGATTACACAGAGCTTAACAACACCAAGGCAGAGTCGGGGAGCAGAGTTAAAATGAAAACCATGATAGAAAAATTAATGTTAATTTGGGAAATAATACCATTACCATGCCCAAAGCCTGCCATTAATGCCGAGTTAACATCCTCTCCTCCTGTGTCACGCAAACCGCCCCCCATTTCCATTGAAGGGATCCAGAGCATTAAATTTCTCCCTATGTAAACATCTACGAACCAAGATTTCATGACATATAACACCCTCAAAAGCACAATAAAAAATGTACAGATGACGACCAAAAACCTTAAGTTAAATTTCATAGCTAATCACCTATCACCCCATTCGAGGTAATGCTGATTTTATTGTTAATAACATATATTAACTTGTTTTATTTGGATTGATGCTCAAATTACTTTAAAATAATGTATTTGGTATTTTATTTTATTGTCATAAATTTTGAATTAGTCAATTAGTTAGTATTCAAATAGTAATATGGATTATTATGTAATATTTATTATAATATCCAAAGTGAAATGATTGTTTATAACTTGTTAATATTTGAACTTAAATTTTTGATCATTCTTCCCTTCTCATTTATATTCAAAATTGAGAGCCTTTAAACATTCTTTATATCATTTAAATTAATGTTCATATAAGCGTCTCAAGTAACATCCATAGAAGTATGAATTCTCAAGTAACATCCATATAAGCGTCTCAAGTAACATCTCGATTAACATCCTTAGAAGCGTCTCTAACAACGTATGAATTAACTTCTCTAACAACATATGAATGAAAGTGTCCCTAACAACATCTCAATTAACTTTGCCAATCATTGTTGGCAATGTCCTCACTAATACCCCAATTGAAAACCTAAATAACCTCATTACTTGTTTCCTTAATTGTGATTGTTAAAAATGCATCCTTAATAGGGTTTCTAATAGGGATGTTATTATGTTCTTAGTTGCATCCAACATAAAGTAAATATTGTTATTTATTAATTTTTTTGTTCAATAATAATTAATATTGAGTTATTCGTTTAATATTTTCCCACAAAATGTTGTGCCAAATCAAATAGTTGTGTAATACAAAATTGATAAGTAAGGCCAAGGCCAACAATCCAAAAAATAGACCATTCTATCCAAAAAAAAAAAAAAAAAAAAACTACCAAGTCTAACTCCCTTAATCTAACTTCTTAAGGTTTGGCAAGTGTGTTTCCATATATACTGATTAAGAAGAAAAACAATGTGAAAAATTACATCTATAAAAACAAGAAAGCATTACTGATTTCCATGACCATCAGAGATGATTTTAGGGGATAAATTTCGCTCTAATTTTCCATGTTTTTTCCCCCAAAAATATTTGTTATTCTAAAAATGATTCACCCAAATTCTAAAGGATAAAATTATTTTACCTTAAAAAGGGCCAAAATTTTATACTAACGATATTAAATCCTTAGAAATTTGAATATTTTTACAAAATTATCCCCAACCATTTTATAGTTGGCATATGAAGGATTAGTAAGATTCACCAAGGTTTCTACATTTTAAAATAAATTTCCATCCTTAAAATCATCCCTGATGACCATTATGAGCATCCACATGCACACTGTTTTGGGGTACTACTCCATCATCTTTTAGTCATTGCTCCCTCTCAAAGGCAATTGTAGGGTTAGAGGCACTTGTGTTGTAATCCATTTCCAAGTATGGGAGGCATTGGGAGTCTCAATTTCCCTCCAAGATCAAATACGGGCCATAAAGGGAAGGGTCTTCTAATGAGTTGGAATCCTAAGGAGGAGGAATATAACCACTTTCTAGGGGAAGGCTAAGGTGGGTCATGATCCTAACAACTAGTGATTATATGGTGTGAACTTGTGCACTAATCTCCAATTGTTTCCCTTTTTGTATCACCATGAAATCATACACTTCTTTCTCCCATTCACGAAATTACAAGATGTGATAGGATGTGTCTATTGGACATGCATCCTTGGTAGTTTTTTTTTTTTTTTTCTATATTTGTTGTGTGAACTCATCCTTCTAGAGATTCCATCGAATAGCCTAATTGATTACACTACATTAAGCTTCAACAATTCTTTTCTCAAAGCATATAACCCCATTCTTTAGGTTGTTGAGTTCACTCATCACATAGTAGCCATGATGACAATGATAGTGGGCTATTGAAAATCCTCATTTTTCAACAAATGGAGTATCAAAACATCCTCTACATTGACCATACCTAACCTCCAAAGACTATAATTTGAATTACCAGAGACCAAACTCCAAAGACTGCAATTTGAATTACCAGAGACCAAACTCCAAAGTATACACTAGAAACCTTCCACCATAAACCACCAATCTAAAGAAAAAATGCCACAATATTTTATGAGCAAGAGGGGAGCATTAGATGCCTTCATCTTTTCCATAGAGCAACCTTTCATGTTTGATGCCAAAGGACTTAGGTTAGTAGAAAGAATCCTAGCAAGAACCTCCAATTATCACCATCTATATTCCCTCCTCCACTACTTTCACATGGAAATGAGACCATAGGCAACATTCAAGGTCATCAAAACCAATCGGACCTAAACTTAATACCAAATAAACCCACATTCAAGGAAAAACTCCTCCATAGTACACCAAATTAATGTTCATACCTATGAGAGATGGTAGAAAATAGAGGAGGAATGTTATGGAATTAATTATCCATCTCATCATCACCACATGGAAGGATAGATGGTTGAGTCTCCTCTTAAATTTCATTAAACTTAGGTTTGGGGGAGGAAGATAAAACCCTTCTTTAGTTCACAAACACCCTCCTCCCACCTAGTACCATAATTGGCTTGTACATCAATGGGTGTATTTTTCCCATGGAGAACATGATAATACCCAATTGGCATGAAGTCTTTCATTGCTCAAAGAATTATTTGTACAAACTAACTTGGGATTCTTGAGAGGAATTTTCAGGTGTAGGTCTCTAATAAGAACGACAGAGTCCCTTACCACTATGACTTTGCTAACCCCTTTACCAAATAGGATGAACAAGCCTTGGAAAAGAGATAAGGATTTTTCCTCATGGTTGGTTGAAATTCAATTCCTCACACCCACACCCTACACTTGCTACCCCTAAGTTATGCATTTAATATTATTAGATTGCTCCCTAGACATTATTTTATTTACATGTATATACAAACATTTTATTTAGTTACATAAGAATATAAATTCACTAAATTACAAGTTTTGAGAGGGATCAAATTTCTCCAGTTGAATACCTTTTTGATTTCCTTTTTCCTACAAGCGTGACATTTATTTTCCTGCAATTCCATAAGTAGTTTATATTTGTGGCTTAAACAAATAAAAAAAAACGTTGTTTAGGGCCTCAAACTGGCCCCAGAAGTTTGGGACCCGAAAAAATGTAAAAACAATTACAAGATGAAAAACTGTAATTTGAGCCAGTGGAATAGGTGGGTTGCCATTGATGTCCACCTGGATCATTCTTCCCCCCTTAGGAAGAAATGGTCTCCATTGCACCGATTTCCTCCATTAGATGGGGAAACTTCTGTTGAATCTGACTTCTGGTGAGCCACTTTCTTTGATGAAGAAACTACCCTGCTTTGACGAACCAATAAAGTTGGATGGTCTGTTGACAGGTGTCCTTTGTCTTGGTGTCCATGATATGATAAATTGTCGCATGTTCGATGTAGTCATGATTAAATTCTGTAGGGGCCAACAACTCAACCACATCCAAAGTGTTAAGGAGAGGTGGAAAATATGGTTGGAGGAGTTCCACATTAAATACCGGGTGCAAGCCAAGGAAATGAGGAATACTCAATTCAAAACCATTCTCACCCATAACCTTGGTAATGGTATAAGGACCATATTGGAGTAAGCGTATCTTTCGATGGGGTTTTGTGAGGTTCTCTTTCTGCAAATGAAACCATACCTTATCGCCCACCTAATATTTGTGTGGTACTCAATGTTGATCATGGCGCTGCTTGCACTTGGAATTGGCTTTCTACACAATATCATGATTTTGTTCTTGGATGTGCTAGATGCACTAAACAAATTTGGCTGCCCGATCAGCCTTGTTCTGATCATGGGAGGACTCTTCTTGTGCGACTACAATGGATAGAGCTACGTCAATGGGGGCCAATCGTTGGAACCCCAAGAACACTTGAAAAGGTCTATGACCAATATAGCTGTGGAGGGATCTCTTGTAGCTATGTTGAACATAAGGAAGGCTTTCATCCCATGTGCATGGATGTTTGGAATTGTACATCCCCAGGATATGGACAATCATATTTTTGACTACCTTCTCTCTTGATTAGAGATAATAGTTTGGGGGAGCCAAAAATGAACCCGAACAAGTGTAAAGATGAGCTTGGTAGTGGCCTCGGCTGTGATGCTTTTCTTGCAAGATGCCAAAACTTCCATCTTAGAGAATCGATCAATGACCACAAAGACATAGTCATTCCCATGCTTGGTTGAAGGTAGATTGGAAATGTAGGCCATAGAGATGGACACCCGAGGCGTATCTGAAGTAGGAAGAGGGATGTATAACCCTCGTTTCTTGATGGTGGGTGTTGACGATTAAAATTGTCAACAAAGTTTTGCCCACAAAGTGTTGCTAAGGCTTATTATTATAAAAAGAAAAAAACTAGATAATACTAGTAGGTGGGACCCCCTTGAACTATTGGAGATCAGATCTGTTCATTTTTTATGTTGTGATGATGTGCGACACAACTTACATGGTTGATGAAATCTTGTTGTTATTGGTTATGATTTGAGCTTATGAAGTGTTGATTCCTTATGTTACTACAACCTATGTTATTCATTAATGTCATTTCTATCTGTTCTTATCGCACCTGCACAACAAATACGTTAGTGACATTACATGAAGGGCAGTTTTGAGAGAGGAAAAATATTATAACAAATGCAAAGAAAAGGGACCTAATTCTGCAATACTACATGCAAACAATTTGAAGGAAATGAGAAAAAATTGCAAAGGGGAAGAATTTAAAGCTATCCTAAACTATACTACATGCATGAGAAGACTTCACGATTATTGTTAATCCCTAGATAGCAAGTAAATGGATATGAAATTTTGATTGGGTTATATGGTTAATACGCATATGGTATGAAATGTTGGTGGCGTATTTGGCAAGGTAATAGTGCTAATGGTTATGCGAATTTTTATATGGAACTTGAATTATGTTATGGCATAAGTTAGAAAGGTGGTATGTTCTATTGGTTTTTAACGTGGTGATGGTCTCGATACATGGATTGATTGATGGTGTTAATGACGAACTCGTTGGCATGTACTGATGAGTTAATGCATTGTGGGTGGAGGCGACGTGCATTTACTGCATGTCACCTTTACTCCTCCTGTTAACCGCCACCCTAGTCAGGCTATTGTTCGACCTTGCTGCTGTGGTTATGCTCCAAAGTTTTAGCAGGGAGGAACCGCTCGACCAACTCTCATTTTAAGGAATTTGATTACATGTATGTCCTTTCTTGGCCATTCATGACTCTTCTCTAGTTATGAAATGATTATTGGCTCAGACGTATTGGTTTGTGTTTTCCTAAGTGTTGCAACTATGTGAAATTTGGGTTCTTGGAATGAAGAGTGTATGGTTCTTCCTGTAATAATTTTGAGTTCGTAGAGGTTATTGGTCTTCTTGGGTGATAGCTCTCTCTTATCGCTGCTGGTTTAGTTGGAGGGTTTTTGTTTAATCTTGGGTGGATAGCTATCTTCACACACTGTCACTAAATCCAGTCTCTGGCTTTCATGGGTTTAACGGTTGAAGGTTTTCTGCGTCACCATGTTTTGTTCACTTCGGCATTGGTTGATTTCACCACTAAGGGTCACGAAATGGGTTCTCCTATTCTTACTCGACCCTGTCTTCACCCCAGTGCTGTGGTTTTTTTATCAAAGAACACAAGGGTTATACCTTGCGTGCGTTAAGTAATCTTTGCTAGGCCGAACTAGAGCCCTACCTTTTCGGTTATGGCCCATGTCATGGATTTGTACCCATCCACGAATGAGTTGTGGTTCTTCCTATATGCACCGCGGCCTCAGAGTTTTCACCATTACAAAGAGTGGTTTTTCTCTCCTTGTGTTGGCTACGGAACAAACCTTAACCCTCAAGTCTAAAGATTGATAGAGAAGACTAGCCTCGCCTGTTGGTTTTACGACTTGGTTATGGTTGATCGGTGGTATAATTGTCGAATTTTGAGCACCGGCTTGACCAGTTGCTCATGTGATAGTCGTGTTGGTTGGTATATAGTCACTGAATCTGTTATAACAGTGGTAAATCCTACATTTCCAATTGCACTTTCAAAGCACACAGTTACTCCCCTTATGCTAATAACTCGGTATTGTTAATGGAGAAGGCATCTGCCCCAATTCGATTGGATGCGGGGGTATGCGTATTTGCCTTAGATTATTAGGTTGATTGATTTTTTATGACACTGGAAAATTGATGGTTGATACACAATCACTGGTATTTTCACTAACGATTATTTGGATGATTAGCTGGTGTTCATACAAATGCTTTATGTTGCTCATGCATGTCACGTTGTGTGTATGGTGTTTTTGCAAAAAACAATAATGGGCATGGTAACTGCGGTTTTCTTTGGGGCCAAATGACTATTGAACTGGATGACAGTAGAGAATATATCACTACATCCTTATTATTTTTCGATTGTATAAGCCTGAGTTTGTGCAACATAGTCGATTATGGTGTGACTAAATCAAAACAACATTGTATTAAATTGATGGCTCAACACGATGGGTTGAGTTATTTCCATGACTGTGTGTTTGTTGTGTTAAGTGGAAATGTTGCATCATGGTGTTTTGTTGGCTGCACACTGTGTATAACATAGATGTTTTGGGTTTTCACACTCAGGGATACCCACAGGGTTTTAAGCATGTTTTGTTGCAGCCCAATCATTTGTTGAGACAGACTTGTTGTTGGTACCTCGTCGGTTGGATAGGTGGCCTAGATTTTTACAGGCACATTAGATTGGGCTTGCACAATGATGGATTTACACTTGCATGATTGAATTATTTGGTTCATATCTTGTGTTTGAGTGGTGGTTGTTGTCTGTTTAATTGTCAATTCGGGTTTTGACAATTTGATCTTGATTATTGGGTGACTGCCTATATTTATTTAAGGAATGTCATTGCATTCAAAATGATAGACCCGATGGCAGTGAGACTGTGACTTCATTGTTATTTTTGGAATTATGAATTGGAGTATATTTTTTGATTGAAGTAATGTATGGGCAGTGGTTGATTTTGATGGTTTACAGATTGGAAATGGGTATTGTTCAAAAATTGTTATAAAATGCAAAGAATGTAAATGAAAGGAACAAAACCCCTTACAAATTGTGTGGAATACGTACTGTCTTGTGGTGACACTATGTTGGATATTTGATTATGATCAGAGAACTAGTTAAATGAACATAAATTGTTATTGGGTCAAAATGATTGATGGTTGATACATCTCTTTTCGCAGAATGTTTTGTGGATCACTTAGTTAATTTCATGAACAATAATAATCTTTCTTCCCTTCCATGATTTCATTTTCCGCTAATTACAAATCCCATCACCTTCCCATTTCATTTTTTCACTCCCTGTTCTAAGATTGATTACAGTCAAGAGAATTTCGGTGCTAATGCAGTTGAAAGAGGCAGTGTCTTGTGTGGATTACAATGATGGTTTATTGGTTTTATTTTCAGTTGATTGTTGTTGTCATTGAGCACTGACTATGTCTTTTCCCTCCTCGTTATATCATATTTTCGCTTAGTATAAACCCCTCACATATCCCAGAACCATTTTTCACCCCCCTGTTCATTGGTTAATAGTAAAACAATTTGTATGGATTGGATTGCATGAGTCTGATACATTGCTGAGCCAAATCTATTTCATATTTTTAAGAGTTGTCATGTATGGTTATTTAAAGGACTATTTGCTAATCGATCACGCATGCAGGATGAGTTTTTTTAGTGGAGGTAGCCATGGCCGAGGAAACAAAGGTAGAGGTAATTGGAACTGAGGCCTGAGAAGCCCCAAGTTCTCCATACATTTTGACGCTGATTCACAAGAGCTTGGCCAATTGTTTCATGAGGGATTCTTCAATTGGATTGGGCAGGGAATAGTCCAACCTAGGCCTGAAAGGCCTTCTTTCCAAGCCCCGCAAGCCCCAGGTATCCCTGTACCTCCTCATGTCTCATTACAGCCCGAGGTCCCTGAAAATGATGGATGGCAGGAGATTGTCCACCCGACAGTCACCCAACATCGTGGCTGGCCCGAATTGTCCTTACCTACTCCTCCACCTGTTAAACCCATTTCCCAAGATTCCCCTGACCACTCGCTAGTGAAATCCTCCCATGCTAGCAAGAGATTGAAAACTAAGGCCCACCATGCCCTTGATAAAGGAAAAGCCACTACTTCCCCTTCCTCACCCTCCAATGTCTCTGACAAATCCGTGTCTTCTCGGATGCATTTGAGGGACGATTGTTCCCACGTGATCAACGAGATTAGGACTAAAGTATCTACACAACCAAAGGAAAATTTAGGAAAGAAAAGAGGTGACAACAACAATCAAGGAAGGGTTGCATCACAAACTGGGAAATATGACTTTTGAGTTTTATTTTATCTATTGTTTTATGACAGTTGACTTCAAGGATCTTTGGAAAATATGTTTTATTTTGGATATATGAGTATTATTTTTGAAATAATTTCAAATTTCATGAGCTAAAATTGCCAAAAGTGAATATGTTGATGGGAGACACAAGGATGTGTGTTTTTCTTAACTAATGGTTATGTTATGATTGTTATTAACTAAAGGGAGTCACAAGGGGTCCCACCTACTAGTTATTATTATTTATGAACCTTATTATAATTATTACTCTTCCCTCTAACTAAAGTTAGTTGAGTCTTTTAATTAACTTAACTAATGAGTTGGTTCAACTACTTCAACCAATTCCAATTTGTTAAAAGCAAAAGGAAAGGGAGGAACAAGAGGAGGATAGAAGCAGAAGCATGCTAACGTTTTCTCTTTGAGTTTATGTTGAGATAGTTCATTTTTCATTCATTCATTTATTCATCACAAGCCTGATTCTATTTTATGATAGCGGGTTCTTATTGTAGAGAACAATATTCAGGGCTGAATCAAATCATTCAGACACTTGGTTTTTAGAGGTGTTGATATATCTTTGATAGTCTATGTAGAATTGTCTATTTGTGAATTAGTTTTCATGACTAATAAATGATATTGTGGAGAGTCGAGTGGGCAACAATCTGTGGCAAGCTGATCCAGATTTTAGAGTTCAGTTTTAGTTTTCGGTTAGAGGTCCTTTTGTATGTTCCATCAGGGATGTCTAAGTTTGACTTTGGTCCAAGATTTCTGTATGATATTTTGTAAAGAAAATGACTCTTTGGTGAATTGGAATGAAATAAAGGATTTATTTATGTCTCATATGTCTTGATTATCATCTTGGTGTCTTTACTTCTATTCTTACATTTATTTCAGAAACTGTTATGTTCAGAAAATTACATAAAAAGGGAATTTCCAGCAAGCTTTTGTTGATAAAAGAATAGCCTAAGCACTCATAATTAATACTTATGAGTTAGGATGTTATTTTTGTTGGCTATAAACATAGGGTGATATTCCCGTCTACTTTTATTTAGCCAAGTAAAGTCTAAAAATGATTGAGTAAGATCATTTCATATATTTTCCTCAACATTTATTTGGCGACCATACTGGGGAGATCTTCGATATCTCTCTGGTTAAAATTTTATACTCGATTTTCATCGATACATCTTTCTTTTCTAAAATTGATTCTTTGATCATTTTTCTATTAATGATTGTTCCTGTTGCAAGGCAACCCAATATCGAGCCCGGTCTTCAAGACCAAACCAACATCGCTCGATGGGACACATTTATCTTCTCCTCGGAATGGTAAGAATATTATAGTCCTTAGAGAGGGAATAATTTCACCCTACATAGAGAGTGTTTCGCAATCTAGCGTAAACTATATCGAAGAAGAATTAGGAGTGTATTCCATATTTTCTGAAGGGGATAATATTCCTTTGGAAATAATTGATTTAGGTGATGATTTATGGCATATGCACTTTGATGGTTCACACTCTAAAGAAGGTAACGGGGCTGGTATTATCTTGGTTTCCCCTGCAGGAAAAATTCATAATCTGTCATATAGGTTGGAGTTTGATTGTACAAACAATGCCGATGAATTCGAAGCTTTATTATTAGGCATTGAGAATGCCCTTAATATTGGTTGTGGTCACCTTTCAGTTTTGAGAAATTATGAGCTTGTTGTGAACCTGATACGTAAGACATGCTCTCCTAGTGACAAGATGATGGAACGGTACTCCCAAACTGTTTGGGCACTTATCTCGAATCTTCTATCTTTGAACATCACTCATGTTAAGAAGGAATTGAATTCAATGGGTGATCGGTTAGATGTCTTTGCA
>ML777066.1:2317039-2339442 GCA_009831015.1 Picea engelmannii | reverse complement strand
ACTTTATCATCTTTTAATGTTTGCTCAAAATAGAATGTTGGATCAATTCTGCCACAGTGACACTCCTGCAAAGCATTGTTAGCCGATAAAAATCAAGCTTACACACCTGTTATGATGTCTCCTCTGAAGGGCCCTTGAAATTGTTACATATTTCCACTGTCATCTTACAAGGAATTGGTTATTTCCTGCTTCTTCTAGCCATTTCTTCATCCATTGAGATCTTAAGTGCAAGTCTATAAGTTTTCCTCCTTGAAAGTTAAGATAAATTTCCAGTTGAATGATTATGCATACAGTGGTAAAATCCCCTCATACTTAACACTTTTCATCAATTATTCCCAAAGTCTCGGCCATCTTTCCATTAAATCTGCTCACTTCCCCCTGTTGCGTAATTATCCTGGTTACGTCTTCTAAAATATGTTCTTGGTCTGTGAAACCATGAGTTCTGAGTTCTAAATCTATTGGTAACAAATTTTCCTATGGATTCGCCAGTTTGTTGACGATTAAAATTGTCAACGAAGTTTTGCCTGCAAAGTGTTGCTAAATATTATTATTATAAAAAGAAAAAAACTAGATAATAATAGTAGGTGGACCCCCTTGAACTATTGGAGATCGGATCTCTTCATTTTTTATGTTGTGATGATGTGCGACATGGCTTACATGGTTGATGAAATCTTGTTGTTATTGTTTATGATTTGAGCTTATGAAGTGTTGATTCCTTATGTTACTACAACCTATGTTATTCATTAATGAATTTTCTATCTGTTCTTATCGCACATGCACAACAAATATGTTAGTGAAATTACATGAAGGGAAGTTTTGAGAGAGGCAAAATACTATAACAAATGCAAAGAAAAGGGACCTAATTCTGCAATACTACATGTAAACAATTTGAAGGAAATGAGAAACAATTGCAAAGGGGAAGAATTTAAAGCTATCCTAAACTATACTACATGCATGAGAAGACTTCACGATTATTGTTAAACCCTAGCTAGCAATTAAATGGATATGAAATTTTGATTGGGTTATATGGTTAATACGCATATGGTATGAAATGTTAGTGGCGCATTTGGCAAGGTTATAGTGCTAATGGTTATGTGACTTGTTATATGGAACTTGAATTATGTTATGGCATAAGTTAGAAAGGTGGTATGGTCTATTGGTTTTTAATGTGGTGATGGTCTCGATACATGGATTGATTGATGGTGTTAATGAAGAACTCGTTGGCATGTACTGATGAGTTAATGCATTGTGGGTTGAGGCGACGTGCATTTACTGCACGTCAGCTTTACTCCTCCTGTTAGCCGCCACCCTAGTCGGGCTATTGTTTGATCTTGTTGTTGTGGTTATGCTTCAAATTTTTAGTAGGGAGGAACCTCTTGGCCAACTCTTGTTTTAAGGAATTCGATTACAGGTATGTCCTTTTTTGGCCATTTGTGACTCTTCTCTGGTTATGAAATGATTACTGGCTCAGGTGTATTGGTTTTTGTTTTCCTAAGTGTTGTAACTGTGTGAAATTTGGGTTCTTGGAATGAAGAGTGTATGGTTCTTCATGTAATAATTTTGAGTTCATCGAGGTTATTGGTCTTCCTGGGTGATAACTCTCTGTTATCCTTCTAGTTTAGTTGGAGGGTTTTTGTTTAGTCTCGGGTGGATAACTATGTTCATGCACTGTCACTAAATCCAGTCTTTGGCTTTCATGGGTTTAACGGTTGAATGTTTTTTGTGTCACTATGTTTTGTTCACTTCAACATTGGTTGATTTCACCACGAAGGGTCACAAAACGGGCTCTCCTATTCTTACTCGACCCTGTCTTCACCTCCATGCTATGGTTGTTTGATCAAAGAACACAAAGTTTATACCCTGCGTGTGTTAAGTAATATTTTCTAGGCCGAACTAGAGCCCTACCTTTTCGGTTATGACCCATGTCATGGATTTGTACCCGTCCACGAATGAGTCATGGTTCTTCCTATATGCACTGTGGCCTCAGAGTTTTCACCATTACAAAGAGTGGTTTTGCTCTCCCTATGTTGGCTACGGACCAAACCTTAACCCTCCATTCTGAATATTGATAGAAAATACCAACCTCGCCTATTGGTTTTATGACTTGGTTATGGTTGATCGGTGGTATAATTGTCGAATTTTGAGGACCGGCTTGACTAGTTGCTCATGTGATAGTCGTGTTGGTTGGTATATAGTCACTGACTCTGTTATAACAATGGTAAACTCTACATTTCCAATTGCACTTTCAAAGCACATAGTTACTCTCCTTATGTTAATAACTTAGTATTGTTAATGGAGAAGGCCTCTGCCCCAATTCGATTGGATGCGGGGGTATGCGTAGTTTCCTTAGCTTATTAGGTTGATTGATTTTTTATGATAGTGGTGAATTAATGGTTGATACACAATCACTAGTATTTGCACTAATGATTATTTGGATGATTAGCTGGTGTTGGTACAAATGCTTGATGTTGCTCATGCATGTCGCGTTGTGTGTATGGTGTTTTTGCAAAAAGAAATAATGGGCATGGTAATTGTGGTTTTCTTTGGGGATGAATGACTATTGAACCAGATGATAGTAGATAATATATCATTGCATCCTTATGTTTGTTCGATTGTATAATCCTGAGTTTGCACATCATAGTCAATTACAGTGTGACTAAATCGAAACAACATTGTATTAAATTGATGGCTCAACACGATGGGTTGAGTTATTACTGTGACTGTGTGTTTGTTGTGTTAAGTGGAAATGTTGCATTGTAGTGTTTTGTTGGCTGCACACTGTGTATAACATAGATGTTTTGGGTTTTCACACTCAGGGATACCCACAGGGTTTTAAGCATGTTTTGTTGTAGCCCGGTCATTTGTTGAGACATGCTTGTTGTTGGAACCTCGTCGGTTGGATAGGCAGCCTAGATTTTTATAGTCACATTATATTGGGCTTGCACAGTGATGGATTTACACTACAATATAAAACTACAATCCAAGTATATCCAAATAAATTGTGTATCTCTTCAAGTAAATTAAAAGTATAATACAAATTCCAATTTTGATTTAGCCCTCAGGAGCATCACATATTGTAGCCAATACCATTAAACTTAAAAATAAATATTATACACTTGAATAATTCCATGTGCTACATAACAAGCACTTATGCAATTTTTTATATATCAACTTTACAAAACCTGTCAATCAAATATGCAAAAAAAAATTCTAAATATTTAACTTGATAGAATGGATATAGACATTGGCTATTTAATTGCATGGGAATAAGTCTGGTCTATTGAAAAATTAAGATTACCACTATGAAATCAAACTTAATTAAAACCTGGATTAATTGTTTCTATTGTGGTTGCATCTCTAAGGTGATCAGAGATCGAACATGTCAGCTTTATTGAATTGGTTGAGCGAATCCAACCTACCTGGAAAGCTTGCAAATTTGAGACTAAGGGATCGATCAAAGCCACATAAATCATAAAATGCAACATACTTCATTCAATTTTACCATAAATCACCCTATTTTTCAACATTTACAGTAACAAAGAAAGAAAAGTTGAGAAATTTACCAGTGTATGGAAGACAAGAACGATGAAGAAGGACACAATTGTGTCAGACCCATGTCAAAGTTGAGGATTGTAAGTTGCAAGAATTATTGGAATGTTGGGGATTGTTTTAGAGAGCTCAGGCAACCAAACCTGACAAAATTTGAAATTTAAAATTAAAATTTAAAATTTAATACAAAGTGATACTCGATAATTGTATGATGCACTTAACCACCATTTGATTATTAAGATTTAAAGTGAAGCGAAAACCAATAATTAATGTTTCTTCTCATGCACTCAACCACCATCTAGTTATTAAGATTTAATTCGAAGTTGTGTAATTTTTTATTAAAAAAATAAAAAAATAGCTTGGTCCAGATGATATTGTATATCAATTCTAATAAATTATAGCCCATCATATATATACCATAACTATGTATATTTTCATGGTCGCTGAATATATGAACGTTGATATTCAATCATGCATGGAACTAAGCATTCTTTCCTTCCTTTCTTTGGAATTCATGATCAAAGAATAATTTATTTATGAGTTGCCTTTTTTAATTCCTCAGCTAAACAATATTACAAACATTCCATCAAAATCCAACTATTTGTTCCCAATACACAAAACCGAGATCATATCGTGTATCAATCTTAATTATTGTTTGATCAAAATTTTATAATGTTTTATTTATTTTAATTTAGTGTGATCTTTAGCGAATGGATAAGGATGACGACAAGCTAGGCAACACCGGTTGTTGGAAGAGCCAGAGAGAGAATCTGTGAAAAGGTCCAGACGTCGGTTGAGAAATTCCAAACCAAAGAGTAGTTCGACCACATCCCTTCTTAGGTTGAACACGAACTGGAGTTGGTCTGCTAATAGGCTAGATGGAGGAGGGGTCTCTCCTGGTGGTTGGAGATCCAGAGAAACTTCAGGAGTTTGAGGAGAATCTTGTGCAGACTCTTCTTCAATAACAACTGGATCCTAGTGCTTGTCCTAGATTTCTATGTGAGGATCAATGTCCATGTCTATATTGGTCAAGGCTAGAGGGTCAGGTGAGGGAGAGAAGGAAACTGGGAGCTAGGGATCTGGAGGCGGAACCATACGTGGCTCCTCCTCAATTCATACAAGACCCCAATTTCCTACCGGGGCTAGTGGGATGGAAGTGAGATATTTCATTGGGGGAGGGGATAAAGAATTAGAAGAGGAGCGAGTTGGAGGAGAAGGATGGTAAATATGCCCCCGACTAGCTAAAAAGTTGTAGTATACAGGGCCTCTACGAGACCTACCATGTTCCCATGACATGGTGCAGAGAAGAGGCCAGAGAGAATGAAGAGGGATTGCACAGAGCTTAACAACACCAAGGCAGAGTCGGGGAGCATAGTTAAAATGAAAACCATGATAGAAAAATTAATGTTAATTTGAGAAATAATACCATTACCATGCCCAGAGCCTGCCATTAATGCCGAGTTAACATCCTCTCCTCCTGTGTCACGTGAACCGCCCCCCATTTCCATTGAAGGGATCTAGAGCATTAAATTTCTCCCTATGTAAACATCTACGAACCAAGATTTCATGGCATATAACACCCTAAGAGCACAATAAAAAATGTAAAGACAACGACCAAAAACCTTAAGTTAAATTTCATAGCTAGTCACCTGTCACCCCATTCGAGGTAATGTTGATTTTAATGTTAATAACATATATTAACTTGTTTTATTTGGATTGATGCTCAAATTACTTTAAAATAATGTATTTGGTATTTTATTTTATTGTCATAAATTTTGAATTAGTCAATCAATCACTATTCAAATAGTAATATGGATTATTATGTAATATTTATTATATAACATCCAAAGTAAAATGGTTGTTTATAACTTTAATATTTGAATCTAAATTTTTGATCATTCTTCCCTTCTCATTTATATTCAAAATTGAAAGCCTTTAAACATTCTTTATATCATCTAAATTAATGTTCATATAAGCGTCTCAAGTAACATCCATAGAAGTATCCTCACTAATACCCCAATTGAAAACCTAAATAACCTCATTACTTGTTTCCTTAATTGTGATTGTTAAAATGCATCCTTAATAGGGTTTCTAATAGGGACATTATTATGTTCTTAGTTGCATCCAACAAAAATTTAAAAAATAAAAACAAAAATCCTCATTTTCTATATTATTTTTATTAATTTATTTTATTTTTATTATTTAATAAACAAATTGTTATATATTTGAATATTATTAATATTAATTTAATTATTAAATAATTAAAAAGAGTTATAAATATTTATTGTTATTTTTTAAGGAAAATCTCGCAAGGAAACTACCAAACCTAATGCAGACACATTGAAGTTGATTACAACACCTGTTCCAATAAGGACATCAAGTGAGACACACATAAGTTTGACATCTAGAGGAAAGAACGTTGAGGCCTCCTACATGAAGCTCAAAACTCTCAACCACTTGAGCTAGCCCATTGAGGTCTATTTATTGTTATTTTTTAAATAATAATTTGTCATAATTATTATGAATAGTTGAATTAAATTATTACTTTGTGCAAAGTAAATATTGTTATTTATTAATTTTTTTTGTTCAATAATAATTAATATTGAGTTATTCGTTTAATATTTTCCCACAAAATGTTGTGGCCAAATCAAATAGTTGTGTAATACAAAATTGATAAGTAAGGCCAAGGCCAACAATCCAAAAAATAGACCATTCTATCCAAAAAACTACCAAGTCTAACTCCCTTAATCTAACCTCTTAAGGTTTGGCAAGTGTATTTCCGTATATACTAATTAAGAAGAAAAACCATGTGAAAAATTACATCTATAAAAACAAGAAAGCATTATTGATTTCCATGACCACCAGGGATGATTTTAGGGGATAAATTTCGCTCTAATTTTCCATGTTTTTTCCCCCAAAAATATTTGTTATTCTAAAAATGATTCACCCAAATTCTAAAGGATAAAATTATTTTACCTTAAAAAGGGCCAAAATTTTATACTAATGATATAAAATCCTTAGAAATTTGAATATTTTTACAAAATTATCCCCAACCATTTTATGAAGGATTAGTAAGATTCACCAAGGTTTCTACATTTTAAAATAAATTTCCATCCTTAAAATCATCCCTGGTGACCATTATGAGCATCCACATGCAGACTGTTTTGGGGTACTACTCCATCATATTTTAGTCATTGCTCCCTCTCAAAGGCAATTGTAGGGTTAGRGGCACTTGTGTTGTAATCCATTTCCAAGTATGGRAGGCATTGGGAGTCTCAATTTCCCTCCAAGATCAAATAAGGGCCATAAAGGGAAGGGTCTTCTAATGAGTTGGAATCCTAAGGAGGAGGAGGATAACCACTTTCTAGGGGAAGGATGAGGTGGGTCATGATCCTAACAACTAGTGATTATATGGTGTGAACTTGTGCACTAATCTCCAATTGTTTCCCTTTTTGTATCACCATGAAATCATACACTTCTTTCTCCCATTCACGAAATTACAAGATGTGATAGGATGTGTCTATTGCACATGCATCCTTGGTAGTTTTTATTTTTATTTTTATTTTTTCTATATTTATTGTGCGAACTCATCCTTCCAGGGATTCCATCGAATAACCTAATTGATTACACTACATTAAGCTTCAACAATTCTTTTCTCAGAGCATATAACCCCATTCTTTAGGTTGTTGAGTTCACTCATCACATAGTAGCCATGATGACAATGATAGTGGGCTAATGGAATTCTTCATTTTCCAACAAATGGAGTATCAAAACATCCTCTACATTAACCATACCTAACCTCCAAAGACTATAATTTGAATTACCAGAGACCAAACTCCAAAGACTGTAATTTGAATTACCAGAGACCAAACTCCAAAGTATACACTAGAAKCCTTCCACCATAAACCACCAATCTAAAGAAAAAATGCCACAATATTTTATGAGCAAGAGGGGAGCATCAGATGCCTTCATCTTTTCCATAGAGCAACCTTTCATGTTTGATGCCAAAGGACTTAGGTTAGTAGCAAGAATCCTAGTGAGAACCTCCAATTATCACCATCTATATTCCCTCCTCCACTACTTTTAGATGGAAATGAGACCATAGGCAACATTCAAGGCCATCAAAACCAATCAGACCTAAACTTACTACCAAATAAACCCACATTCAAGGAAAAACTCCTCCATAGTACACCAAATTAATGTTCATACCTATGAGAGATGGTAGAAAATAGAGGAGGAATGTTATGGAATTAATTATCCATCTCATCATCACCACATGGAAGGATAGATGGTTGAGTCTCCTCTTAAATTGCATTAAACTTAGGTTTGGGGGAGGAAGATAAAACCCTTCTTTAGTTCACAAACACCCTCCTCCCACCTAGTACCATAATTGGCTTGTACATCAATGGGTGTATTTTTCCCATGGAGAACATGATAATACCCAATTGACATGAAGTCTTTCATTGCTCAAAGAATTCTTCTTACAAACTAACTTGAAATTCTTGAGAGAAATTTTCAGGTGTAGGTCTCTAATAAGAATGAGAGAGTCCCTTACCACTATGACTTTGCTAACCCCTTTACCAAATAGGATGAACAAGCCTTGGAATAGAGATAAGGATTTTGCCTCATGGTTGGTTGAAATTCAATTCCTCACACCCACACCTTACACTTGCTACCCCTAAGTTATGCATTTAATATTATTAGATTGCTCCTTAGACATTATTTTATTTACATGTATATACAAACATTTTATTTAGTTACATAAGAATATAAATTCACTAAATTACAAGTGTTGAGAGGGATCAAATTGCTCCAGTTGAATACCTTTTTGATTTCCTTTTTCCTGCAAGTATGACATTTATTTTCCTGCAATTCCATAAGTAGTTTATATTTGTGGCTTAAACAAATCCAAAAAAACGTTGTTTAGGGCCTCAAACTAGCCCTAGAAGTTTGGGACCCGAAAAACTGTAAAAAAATTACAAGATGAAAAACTATAATTTGAGCCATTGGAATAGGTGGGTGGCCATTGATGTCCACCTAGATCATTCCTCCCCCCTTAGGAAGAAATGGTCTCCATTGCATCAATTTCCTCCATTATATGGGGAAACTTCTGTTGAATCTGATTTCTGGTGAGCCACTTTCTCTGATGAAGAAACTGCCCTGCTTTGACAAACCGATAAAGTTGGATGGTCTGTTGGCAGTTGTCCTTTGTCTTGGTGTCCATGATATGATAAATTGTCACATGTTCGATGCAGTCATGATTAAGTTCTGTAGGGGCCAACAACTCAACCACATCCAAAGTGTTAAGGAGAGGTGGAAAATATGGTTGGAGGAGTTCCACATTAAATACCGGGTGCAAGCCAAGGAAATGAGGAATACTCGATTCAAAACCATTCTCACCCAAAACCTTGGTAATGGTATAAGGACCATATTGGAGTAAGCGTAGCTTTCGATGGGGTCCTGTGATGTTCTCTTGCTGCAAATGAAACCACATCTTATCGCCCACCTGATATTTGTGTGGTACTCGATGTTGATCATGGCACTACTTGTACTTGGAATTGGCTTTCTACACAATATCATGATTTTGTTGTTGGATGTGCCAAACACACTCAACAAATTTGTCTGCCCGATCAACCTCGTTCTGAGCATGGGAGGACTCTTCTTGTGCGACTACAATGGGTAGAGCTACGTCAATGGGGGCTAATCCTTGGAATCCCAAGAACACTTGAAAAGGGCTATGACCAATATAGTTGTGGAGGGCTCTCTTGTAGCTATGTTGAACATAAGGAAGGCTTTCATCCCATGTGCATGGATGTTTGGAATTGTACATCCTCAGGATATGGAAAATCATATTGTTGACTACCTTCTCTCTTGATCAGAGATAATAGTTTGGGGGAGCCCAAAATGAAGCCAAACATGTGTAAAGATGAGCTTGGCAGTGGCCTCGACTGTGATGCTTTTCTTGCAAGATGCCAAAACTTCCATCTTAGAGAATTGATCAACGACCACAAAGACATAGTCATTCCCATGCTTGGTTGAAGGTAGATTGGACATGTAGGCCATAGATATGGACACCCGAGGCGTATCCGAAGTAGGAAGAGGGATGTATAGCCCTCATTTCTTGATGGTGGATGTTGATGATTAAAATTGTCAACAAAGTTTTTCCCGTAAAGTGTTGCTAAAGCTTATTATTATAAAAAGAAAAAAACTAGATAATACTAGTAGGTGGGACCCCCTTGAACTATTGAAGATCAGATCTATTCATTTTTTATGTTGTGATGATGTGCGACACAACTTACATGGTTGATGAAATCTTGTTGTTATTGGTTATGATTTGAGCTTATGAAGTGTTGATTCCTTATGTTACTACAACCTATGTTATTCATTAATGTCATTGCTATCTGTTCTTATTGCACCTGCACAAC
Organism: Picea engelmannii; assembly: GCA_009831015.1. Taxonomy (NCBI): domain Eukaryota; kingdom Viridiplantae; phylum Streptophyta; class Pinopsida; order Pinales; family Pinaceae; genus Picea; species Picea engelmannii. The sequence goes on along the minus strand of ML777066.1, from coordinate 2,329,468 downwards.
AAATATGTTAGCGAAATTACATGAAGGGCAGTTTTGAGAGAGGAAAAATATTATAACAAATGCAAAGAAAAGGGACCTAATTTTGCAATACTACATGCAAACAATTTGAAGGAAATGAGAAACAATTGCAAAGGGGAATAATTTAAAGCTATCCTAAACTATACCACATGCACGCGAAGACTTCACGATTATTGTTAATCCCTAGATAGCAAGTAAATGGATATGGAATTTTGATTGGGTTATATGGTTAATACACATATGGTATGAAATGTTGGTGGCGTATTTGGCAAGGTAATAGTGCTAATGGTTATGCAAATTGTTATATGGAACTTGAATTATGTTATGGCATAAGTTAGAAAGGTGGTATGGTCTATTGGTTTTTAATGTGGTGATGGTCTCGATACATGGATTGATTGATGATTATAATGAAGAACTCGTTGGCATGTACTGATGAGTTAATGCATTGTGGGTGGAGGCGACATGCATTTACTGCACGTCACCTTTACTCCTCCTGTTAGCCGCCACCCTAGTCAGGCTATTGTTCGACCTTGTTGCTGTGGTTATGCTCCGAATTTTTAGTAGGGAGGAACCGCTCAACCAACTCTCATTTTAAGGAATTCGATTACAGGTATGTCCTTTCTTGGCCATTCATGACTCTTCTCTGGTTATGAAATGATTACTGGCTCAGGTGTATTGTCTTGTGTTTTCCTAAGTGTTGCAACTGTGTGAAATTTGGGTTCTTGGAATGAAGAGTGTATGGTTCTTCCTGTAATAATTTTGAGTTCGTAGAGGTTATTGGTCTTCTTGTGTGATAGCTCTCTCTTATCGCTGCTGGTTTAGTTGGAGGGTTTTTGTTTAGTCTTGGGTGGATAGCTATCTTCATGCACTATCACTAAATCCAGTCTTTGGCTTTCATGGGTTTAACGGTTGAAGGTTTTCTGCGTCACTATGTTTTGTTCACTTCGACATTGGTTGAATTCACCACTAAGGGTCACGAAATGGGTTCTCTTGTTCTTACTCGACCCTGTCTTCACCCCAGTGTTGTGGTTGTTTGATTGAAGAACACAAGGGTTATACCCTACGTGCATTAAGTAATCTTTGCTAGGCCGAACTAGAGACCTACCTTTTCAGTTATGGTCCATGTCATGGATTTGTACCCGTCCACGAATGAGTCGTGGTTCTTCCTATATGCACCGCGGCCTTAGAGTTTTCACCATTACAAAGAGTGGTTCTGCTCTCCCTGTGTTGGCTACGGAACAAACTTTAACACTCAAGTCTAAATATTGATAGAAAAGACTAGCCTCACTTGTTGGTTGTATGACTTGGTTATGGTTGATCGGTGGTATAATTCTCAACTTTTGAGCACCGGCTTGAGTAGTTTCTAATGTGAAAGTCGTGTTGGTTGGTATATAGTCACTGACTCTATTATAACAGTGGTAAATCCTACATTTCCAATTGCACTTTCAAAGCACACAGTTACTCCCCTTATGTTAATAACTCGGTATTGTTAATGGAGAAGGCCCCTGCCCCAATTCGATTGGATGCGGGGGTATGCCTAGTTGCCTCAGCTTATTAGGTTGATTGGATTTTTATGACAGTGGAAAATTGATGGTTGATACACAGTCACTGGTATTTGCACTAATGATTATTTGGATGATTAGCTGGTGTTCATACAAATGCTTTATATTGCTCAAGCATGTCGCGTTGTGTGTATGTATTTTTTGCAAAAATAAATAATGGGCATGGTAACTGTGGTCTTCTTTGGGGCCGAATGACTATTGAACCAGATGACAGTAGAGAATATATCACTACATCCTTATGTTTGTTCGATTGTATAAGCCCGAGTTTGCGCAACATAGTCGATTACGGTGTGACTAAATCGAAACAACATTGTATTAAATCGATGGCTCAACACGATGGGTTGAGTTATTTCCATGACTGTGTGTTTTTTGTGTTAAGTGGAAATGTTGCATCATGGTGTTTCGTTGGCTGCACACTGTGTATAACATAGATGTTTTGGGTTTTCACACTCAGGGATACCCACAGGGTTTTAAGCATGTTTTGTTGTAGCCCGATCATTTGTTGAGACAGGCTTGTTGTTGGTACCTCGTCGGTTGGATAGGTGGCCTAGATTTTTACAGTCACATTAGATTGGGCTTGCACAATGATGGATTTACACTTGCATGATTGAATTATTTGGTGCGTATCTTGTGTTTGAATGGTGGTTGTTGTCTGTTTAATTGTCAATTCGGGTTTTGACAATTTGATCTTGATTATTGGGTGACTGCCTATATTTATTTAAGGAATGTCATTGCATTCAAAATGATAGACCCAATGGCAGTGATACTGTGAATTTATTTTTAGTTTTGGAAATATCAATTGGAGTATATTTGTTGATTGAAGTAATGTATGGGCAGTGGTTGATTTTGATGGTTTACAGATTGGAAATGGGTACTGTTCAAAATTTGTTATAAAATGAAAAGAATGTAAATGAAAGGAACAAAACCCCTTACAAATTGTGTGGAATACGTATTGTCTTGTGGTGACACTGTGTTGGATATTTGATTATGATCAGAGAACTAGTTAAATGCACATAAATTGTTATTGGGTCAACATGATAGATGGTTGATACATCTCTTTTGGCAGAATGTTTTGTGGATCACTTAGTTAATTTGATGAACAATAATCATCTTTCTTCCCTTCCATGATTTCATTTTCCACTAATTACAAATCCCATCACCTTCCCATTTCATTTTTTCACTCCCTGTTCTAAGATTGATGACAGTCAAGAGAATTTCAGTGCTAAGGAAGTTGAAAGTGGTAGTGTCTTATGTGGATTACAATGATGGTTTATTGGTTTTCTTTTTAGTTGATTGTTGTTGTCATTGAGCATTGATCATGTCTTTTCCTCCCTCATTATATCATATTTTCGCTCAGTACAAACCCCTCACATATCCTAGAACCATTTTTCACCCCCCTTCTCATTGATTAATAGTAAAACAATTTGTATGGATTGGATTGCATGAGTCTGATACATTGTTGAGCCAAATCTATTTCATATTTTTAAGAGTTGTCATGTATGGTTATTTAAAGGACTATTTGCTAATCGATCACGCATGCAGGATGATTTTTTTTAGTCGCGGTAGCCATGGCCGAGGAAACAAAGGTAGAGGTAATTGGAACCGAGGCCTGAGAAGGCCCAGGTTCTCCATACATTTTGACGCTGATTCACAAGAGCTTGGCCAATTGTTTCATGCCGGATTCTTCAATTGGATTGGGCAGGGAATAGTCCAACCTAGGCCTGAAAGGCATTCTTTCCAAGCCCCGCAAGCTCCCGATATCCCTGTACCTCCTCATGTCTCATTACAACCTGAGGTCCCTGAAAATGATGGATGGTAGGAGATTTTCCACCCAACAGTCTCCCAACATCGTGGCTGGCCTGAATTGTCCTTGCCTTCTCCTCCTCCTATTAAACCCATTTCCCAAGCTGCCCTTGACCACTTGCCAGTGAAATCCTCCCATGCTAGAAAGATATTGAAAACTAAGGCCCACCATGCCCTTGATAAACGAAAAGCCACTGCTGCCCCTTCCTCACCCTCCAATGTCTCTGACAAATCTGTGTCTTCTCGGATGCATTTGAGGGACGATTGTTCCCATGTGATCAACCAAAGGAAAATTCAGGAAAGACAAGAGGTGACAACAAAAAATCAAGGAAGGGTTGCATCACAGATTGGGAAATATGACTTTTGAGTTTTATTTTATCTATTGTTTTATGACAGTTGACTTCAAGGATCTTTGGACAATATGTTTTATTTTGTATATATGAGTATTATTTTTGAAATAATTTCAAATTTCATGAGCTAAAATTGCCAAAAGTGAATATGTTGATGGGAGACACAAGGATGTGTGTTTTTCTTAACTAATGGTTATGTTATGATTGTTATTAACTAAAGGGAGTCACAAAGGGTCCTGCCTACTAGTTATTATTATTTATGACCCTTATTATAATTATTACTCTTCCACCTAACTAAATTTAGTTGAGTCTTTTAATTAACTTAACTAATGAGTTGGTTCAACTACTTCAACCAATTCCAATTTGTTAAAAGCAAAAGGAAAGGGAGGAACACGAGGAGGATAGAAGCAGAAGCATGCTAACATTTTCTCTTTGAGTTTATGTTGAGATAGTTCATTTTTCATTCATTCATATATTCATCACAAGCCTAATTCTCTTTTATGATAGCGGGGTCTTATTGTAGAGAACAATATTCAGGGCTAAATCAAATCATTCAGACACTTGTTTTTCAGAGGTGTTGATCTATCTTTGATAGTCTATGTAAACTTGTCTCTTTGTGAATTAGTTTTCATGACTGATAAAGGATATTGTGCAGAGTCGAGTGGGAAACAATTTGTGGCAAGCTGATCGAGATTTTAGAGTTCAGTTTTGGTTTTCTGTCAGAGGTCCTTTTGTATGTTCCATCGGGGATGTCTAAGTTTGACTTTGGTCCAAGATTTCTGTATGATATTTTGTAAATAAAATGACTCTTTGGTGAATTGGAATGAAATAAAGGATTTATTTATGTCTCATATGTATTGATTATCATCTTGGTGTCTTTACTTTTGTTCTTACATTTATTTCAGCAACTGTTATGTTCAGAAAATTACATAAAAAGGGAATTTCCAACAAGATTTTGTTGATAAAAGACTAGCCTAAGCATTCATAATTAATACTTGTGAGTTAGGATGTTATTTTTGTTGGCTATAAACATAGGGTGATATTCCCGTCTACTTTTCTTTAGCCAAGTAAAGTCTAAAAATGCTTGAGTAAGATCATTTCATATACTTTCCTCAACATTTATTTCGCGACCATACAGGGGGATCTTCGATATCTCTCTGCTTAAAATTTTGTACTCGATTTTCATCGATACATCTTTCTTTTATAAAATTGATTCTTTGACCATTTTTCTATTAATGATTGTTCCTGTTGCAAGACAACCCAATATCGAGCCCGATCTTCAAGACCAGACCAACATTGCTTTGAACCTGTTTATCACCATTCTAGACACTGCCAATACCTGTGCCGAACGTAACCATTCTTGGGAAGCAATTGAATGAGATATTAGTGCTCAAGAACAATTGGAGGCTAGATGTAGACAACTTAGAAATCAGAAGTAAACCTTTGTTTCTTCGATCTCTGGCCTTTCTTTCATGTCCTTAGACTCTCGTGCTTCTAGAAGAAGAAGAGGCTTGTCACCTGAAATCAATCCTATTACTGAAATAGGAAGAAGAAATGTTGTTTTATCTTCCCAACAAAGTGCTCTAAGGAGAACTTTATCGGATTCATCCAACTCGTCTTTATTTCCCTTATCTATCATCCACAAGATGACATCTAGTGGTGGCTCTGGTGGCACTAGAAGTGCTCCATCTTCCCAATATTCATCGTCATCGGTAATTGGTAGCTTGTACAACCACCATATCCTTGTCCAATCTACTAGAAACCCCACCAAAGTCATTAAAAAGTATGGGCTTTTTCAGTTCAAAGAAGATGCCACAACCACACCATGGCAAGTGTCCTCTCCTCTTAACCTAGCACCTGCTACTCGCCCACTTCTGAAGTTTAAAGAGAATTTGCCTAAGTTTTCAGGAAATAACACTATCAGTACAAATGAACACCTAGTGGCATTTTCAAATGCTTGTCATAACATAGGGGCAAACGACAATGGCACCTGTATGCGCTTGTTCATCAATTCCTTGGAAGGAAAGGCTGCGGCCAATTTTTTTAACCTTCCTCCTAAGATTCTGTCTACTTGGGAGGAGTTGATTTATTGGTTCTGATCCACTTATGGGAAATCCAAAAGCCCTTATGAGAAGTTAAGGGAATACAATAATGTCACTTATAAAGATGGTGATACCATCAATTATTTTAACTTGTGTTTCACCAATTTGTACAATCAAATCCCCAAACTTAACCGCCCTCAGAACCAAGCCACTTCCATGCATTACTATAATGCATTTCCTTCTCCCTACCATCGTAGGCTTGAGGAAAAGGCCATTGATAATCTCGATTCCACTATGCATACTTGGTCAGAGTATGAAGAACAACTTGAAAGAACTGGTCTTCCTCAGGGAGAATCAGTTAGATAGACATACATGTCCGCTCTCTTACAACTAGTACAAGATATGAACAATTGTATGATAGAATTTGAGCGGAAGGGTACTGTCTCCCCTCTCACCCCTGGAGCTTCATCCTCTTCTACACCCCCTTTTAGAAATCCGGTTGATTTTTTTTTCCAGCCTAAAGCTATCCTACCTCGGAGTTGGTGTAACTTTTGTGAGGAACACTATGAAGAAACCACATGTGAGGTAAAGAAGAGTGCAATAGATAAGATATTTGGTAAAATACCAGAAGCTACTATCACTGTCTTGGATTTTTCACAGCCAAAATATGTCATGGTCATCAATACTAGGAACAAAGCCTATGCCCCCAAAGGAAAATTTGACCCAACTCGTAGTTCTTCTAGCCCGATTTCATCCTCAACCCCTGCTACACTCCAGGTTCCTAAAGTTCCTGAGAGTCAAGGAATCACTCCCTCTCTCTCCTCTTCCAAATACAATATCTTGAATAAATTGGCCAACATCAAAGAAGATGAGACCCTCCTAGACATGGTTGCCATCCCTGAACAATAGATGCATCTAAAACAATTCATGGAAGGGAAATCTTCCGTTGTAGACAATATTTATAAAGAGGTAAACGAACAATATTCTTCTATAGATAAAGTAGGTGTACATAACTTTAGATACCCTGTAAAAGATCCCCCTTTTTATATTTCTGTAAAGATCATAGATAAGATTGCCCATTGTTGTCTCATTGATGGTGGTTTAGGCCCAAGTGTGATGTCGAAGATTATTATGGAAGACCTAGGCTTGTCTTGTACAAATGAGAATGCCATAAGAATGCTCTCCTATAATAGTATACAACAAACAACCATAGGCAAGATTAAGGATGTGACCTTGGATTTATTCGCTCATCCTGAGATAAGGACAACCCTCAAGATTCAGGTGATTGATATGCCTATAAGCAATTACTCAATTATATTGGGGAGAGATTGGTGAGCCTTAACAGGTGGATACCTCTTGCTCGATGGGACACATTTATCTGCTCCTCAGAATGGTAATTATATTATAGTCCTTAGAGAGGGAATAATTTCACCCTACATAGAGAGTGTTCTGCAATCTAGCATAAACTATATCGAAGAAGAATTAGGAGTGTATTCCATATTTTTCGAAGAGGATACTATTCCTTTGGAAATAATTGTTTTAGGTGATGATTTATGGCATATGCACTTTGATGGTTCACACTCTAAAGAAGGTAACGAGGCTGGTATTATCTTGGTTTCCCCTGTAGGAAAAATTCATAATCTGTCATATAGGTTGGAGTTTGCTTGTACAAACAATGCCGCTAAATTCGAAGCTTTATTATTAGGCATTGAGAACGCCCTTAATATTGGCTGTGGTCACCTTTTAGTTTTCAGAAATTATGGGCTTGTTGTGAACCTGATACGTAGGACATGCTCTCCCAATGACAAGCTGATGGAATGGTACTCCCAAACTGTTTGGGCACTTGTCTCGAATCTTCTATCTTTCAACATCACTCATGTTAAGAAGGAATTGAATTCAATGGCTGATCGGTTAGCTGTCTTTGCAGCCTCTCCTAAACAACAAATCACATGCCTGATTGTGCCTTTCAATCTCTACATCGTCCATACATCCCTGAAAAGGAAGGATCTTGGAAGGACATCCCTAATGACGAGAGCATTTGTGCTGTCATTCAAAATGAAACTCTTAAGCCCGAGGAGATTATATCCATAGAAAATAATGACAGTCTTGAGGGCTTGACTCCTCTTGAGAGTTCATTTTCATTGAGTGTTGTAGGCAACAAGGAAAAATGGAAAGAAGAGGAGTTACAAAAGAAGGTGGTTGAAACCATCCTCCTGAACATTAGGACACTTGAATCTTCAACGGATGTTAAAATAAATGTCCAATGTTCTGTTAGAAAAGAGATGGGGTCCACCGGGCTACTCGGTGAATCTCAAATTTTTTTTGCTTGGTCTTATGAGGATCTTTGTGGTTTTGATCCTGGTCTTATTCAACATGATATGAAACTAGCCAGGCAAAAACAAGAACTTGTTAACTCTGCATTGGAAGCATCCTTTCGAAAGGAGTTGAGATATTTCTTAAGGGCTGGAATGTTTTTTTCAGTCCACCCTGAATGGGTTCCAAATCAGGTACCTGCTTCAAATATCACAGATCATACTACAACCCACATTCATATTCGCACCTTTAGTCAGTCTATTATAAGAAATCCTTCTCCCCCCCTCTATACAAGAATGATTATGCAGAAGGTTGTATATTTACAGTTGAAGCCCTTACTTGATAGTTTGTTTGGTTACAAGAGAATTAAAGTAAAAGGGGAAATTGTTCACAAAACCACTTTTATTGCAAATTGTGATACTATGTCTTACAACTGCCTGCCTTCTAGATTACTTGATTCAAGTACCGCCTTTAACGGGCCTATACACACAAATTTCGATGAATTGGCCAGTCTCCATGCTTATCTGGATGATTTAATCATGTGCGTCAAAGGTATGAAAATTACATCAGAATTTCAAGTGTTGGGTCCTCTCCAAATTACTTTTGTCTTGGACACTAACTCAGACATTTTAAAGGAATTATAGAGACAATTGTTTTCCTACATCACTAACTTCCCTCGCTTGAAGTATTGTGAGGGACCAGCGTGAAAGGTTCTAATGCTGATTGGATTTTCTGTATACTAGTAGCCTAGCTATGCTTTCAATTTTTGTGCTTATTTTCTATGCTTACATTACCTTGATTTATGCCTTCTAAGTTAAGTTTTCTTTCCTTACTATTTTCAATTGAGTCTTTTACTGTTGCTGTTTTAAATTCTGTATTTTTACTTTTGTTACGATTTTTGACTTTATCATCTTTTAATGTTTGCTCAAAATAGAATGTTGGATCAATTTTGCCACAGTGACACTCCTGCAAAACATTGTTAGCCGATAACAATCAAGCTTACACACCTGTTATGATGTCTCCTCTGAAGGGCCCTTGAAATTGTTACATATTTCCACTGTCGTCTTACAAGGAATTGGTTATTTCCCACTTCTTCTAGCCATTTCTTCATCCATTGAGATGTTAAGTGCATTTGATTATGATAAGAGAATTAGTTAAATGAACAAAAAATGTTATTGGGTCAAAATGATTGATGGTTGATACATCTCTTTTCGCAGAATGTTTTGTGGATCACTTAGTTAATTTCATGAACAATAATCATGTTTCTTCACTTCCATGATTTCATTTTCCGCTAATTACAAATCCCATCACCTTCCTGTTTCATTTTTTCACTCCCTGTTCTAAAATTGATTACAGTCAAGAGAATTTCGGTGCTAAGGCAGTTGAAAGAGGCAGTGACTTGGGTGGATTACAATGATGGTTTATTGGTTTTCTTTTCAGTTGATTGTTGTTGTCATTGAGAACTGACTATGTATTTTCCCCCCTCATTATATCATATTTTCGCTCAGTATAAACCCCTCACATATCCTAGAACCATTTTTCACCCCCCTGCTCATTGATTAATAGTAAAACAATTTGTATGGATTGGATTGCATGAGTCTGATACATTGTTGAGCCAAATCTATTTCATATTTTTAAGAGTTGTCATGTATGGTTATTTAAAGGACTATTTGCTAATCGATCATGCATGCAGGATGAGTTTTTTTAGTCGAGGTTGCCATGGCCGAGGAAACAAAGGTAGAGGTAATTGGAACTGAGGCCTGAGAAGGCCCAAGTTCTCCATACATTTTGACGCTGATTCACAAGAGCTTGGCCAATTGTTTCATGATGTATTCTTCAATTGGATTGGGAAAGGAATAGTCCAAACTAGGCCTGAAAGGCCTTCTTTCCAAGCCCCGCAAGCCCCAGGTATCCCTGTACCTCCTCATGTCTCATTACAGCCCGAGGTCCCTGAAAATGATGGATGGTAGGAGATTGTCCACTCGACAATCTCCCAACATCGTGGCTGGCCCGAATTGTCCTTGCCTGCTCCTCCACCTGTTAAACCCATTTCCCAACCTTCCCCTGACCACTCGCTAGTGAAATCCTCCCATTCTAGCAAGAGATTGAAAACTGAGGCCCACCATGCCCTTGATAAAGGAAAAGCCACTACTGCCCCTTCCTCACCCTCCAATGTCTCTGACAAATCCGTGTCTTCTCGGATGCATTTGAGGGACGATTGTTCCCACGTGATCAATGAGATTAGGACTAAAGTATCTACACAACCAAAGGAAAATTCAGGAAAGACAAGAGGTGACAACAACAATCAAGGAAGGGTTGCATCACAGACTGGGAAATATGACTTTTGAGTTTTATTTTATCTATTGTTTTATGACAGTTGACTTCAAGGATCTTTGGAAAATATGTTTTATTTTGTATATATGAGTATTATTTTTGAAATAATTTCAAATTTCATGAGCTAAAATTGCCAAAAGTGAATATGTTGATGGGAGACACAAGGATGTGTGTTTTTCTTAACTAATGGTTATGCTATGATTGTTATTAACTAAAGGGAGTCACAAGGGGTCCCACCTACTAGTTATTATTATTTATGAACCTTATTATAATTATTACTGTTCCCCCTAACTAAAGTTAGTTGAGTCTTTTAATTAACTTAACTAATGAGTTGGTTCAGCTACTTCAACCAATTCCAATTTGTTAAAAGCAAAAGGAAAGGGAGGAACACGAGGAGGATAGAAGCAGAAGCATGCTAACGTTTGCTCTTTGAGTTTATGTTGAGATAGTTCATTTTTCATTCATTCATATATTCATCACAAGCCTAATTCTCTTTTATGATAGCGGGGTCTTATTGTAGAGAACAATATTCAGAGTTGAATCAAATCATTCAGACACTTGTTTTTTAGAGGTGTTGATATATCTTTGATAGTCTGTGTAGAATTGTTTGTTTGTGAATTAGTTTTCATCACTGATAAAGGATATTGTGCAGAGTCGAGTGGGCAACAATCTATGGCAAGCTGATCTAGATTTTAGAGTTCAGTTTTAGTTTTTGGTCAGAGGTCCTTTTGTATGTTCCATCGGGGATGTCTAAGTTTGACTTTGGTCCAAGATTTATGTATGATATTTTGTAAAGAAAATGACTCTTTGGTGAATTGGAATGAAATAAAGGATTTATTTATGTCTCATATGTCTTGATTATCATCTTGGTGTCTTTACTTCTATTCTTACATTTATTTCAGAAACTGTTATGTTCAAAAAATCACATAAAAAGGGAATTTCCCGCAAGCTTTTGTTGATAAAAGACTAGCCTAAGAACTCATAATTAATACTTGTGAGTTAGGATGTTATTTTTGTTGGCTATAAACATAGGGTGATATTCCCGTCTACTTTTATTTAGCCAAGTAAAGTCTAAAAATGATTGAGTAAGATCATTTCATATATTTTCCTCAACATTTATTTGGCAACCATACTGGGGAGATCTTCGATATCTCTCTGGTTAAAATTTTATACTCGATTTTCATCGATACATATTTCTTTTCTAAAATTGATTCTTTGACCATTTTTCTATTAATGACTGTTCCTGTTGCAAGGAAGCCCAATATCGAGCCCGATCTTCAAGACCAGACCAACATCACTCGATGGGACACATTTATCTGGTCCTCAGAATGGTAAGAATATTATAGTCCTTAGAGAGGGAATAATTTCACCCTACATAGAGAGTGTTTCGCATATGGTGATGATTTATGGCATATTCACTTTGATGGTTCACACTCTAAAGAAGGTAATGGGGTTGGTATTATCTTGGTTTCCCCTGCGGGAAAAATTCATAATATGTCATACAGGTTGGAGTTTGCTTGTACAAACAATGCCACTGAATTCGAAGCTTTATTATTAGGCATTGAGAACGCCTTTAATATTGGTTGTGGTCACCTTTCAGTTTTCAGAAATTATGAGCTTGTTGTGAACCTGATACGTAAGACATGCTCTCCTAGTGACAAGATGATGGAACGGTACTCCCAAATTGTTTGGGCACTTGTCTCGAATCTTCTATCTTTTAACATCACTCATGTTAAGAAGGAATTGAATTCAATGGGTGATCGGTTAGATGTCTTTGCAACCTCTCCTAACCAACAACTCTTGCCTCACATGCCTGATTGTGCCTTTCAATCTCTACATCGTCCATACATCCCTGAAAAGGAAGGATCTTGGAAGGCCATCCCTAATGATGAGAGCATTTATGTCATCATTCAAAATGAACCTCTTAAGACTGAGGAGATTATATCCATATAAAATAATGAGAGTCCTGAGGGCTTGACTCCTCTTGAGAGTTCATTTTTATTGAGT
>ML777066.1:2294909-2307468 GCA_009831015.1 Picea engelmannii | reverse complement strand
CAGTCTTTCCATGCGATGAGAACTGATGACCTTAGGTGAACCAGCAGTGATGCCTTGAAATTTATATTGGTGGCCTCCTTGGTCGAATTGCATGGTTAAGTTCTGAAAATCCATGAGAATGGGACCCAAAATCCTTAGCCAATATGCACCCAACACAATGTCACAACCGCCCATGTCAATAGCAAACATATGGGATTTGAGGTGGTAGTCACCTATTTGGAGACGCACATTTTCACAGCGCCCGCCAAATTTCATAGAACCACCATTGTCAATCATGATTTGGAAATTGTTGGCAGCATGGGTGTAGCAATGGGTTTCTTGGGCAATGTGGCGATGAATAAAATTGTGGGTGCTGCCACTATCAACCAGAATGATGACCTTTCGGTGCTTGATATAACCTATTAACTTGAGGGTTTGGGGGGCAGAGAAGCCGGTGAGAGCATTGAGGGAAATGATCGGTTCCACTTCGGGAGGGTCGGAGGGAGGGTTTATGTCAGATATTTCTGGTGACTCGGGCACAGGGGGAGTGTCAACATCTTCTTCCTGAATATCCTTAGAGATGGCCATAAAGAGATTTTGTTCCTTACATTTTTGGCCTGGGAAATATTTTTCATCACAATTATAACAGAGGCCTTTGAGTTGGCGTTCAACCATTTCAACCCTGGTCAATTTTTGGATTTTTAATGGGGCGGAGGGAGTAGTGGGGTTTATTGGTTTAGGGAAAGGGATAAAGGAAGGCTTACGGTTTTGAGAGGAAACAATTTGTTGTGCTTATTTATATTTTTTGGTAGCCTCCACCCAAGTCGTGGGTTGAGCCATGATGACATGGGCCCGAATCTCCTCCTTGAGGCCACTGATAAAACACTCTTGAAAGAAAGCGTCAGTCATGCCCTCTGTTCAAAAATCCATATGCTCAAATGCAGCTATGAAGTCTTCTATTGTGCCTGATTGCTTCAATTTTGTCAAACGACCCAAATGTTTTTGTCAGTGTCAAAACGTTCATAAAGCTCAGCAATAAATTGGGTCCAAACAATATACCCTTGACGGGAAGTTTTTCTCCATTGCCACCATTGCCAACGTTCTTGATCTAGATGGAGAACACCATACCGGAGTTTGGCCAAGTCATCTGTAATGTTGTAGAGAGAGAAATAATGTTCCATTTGGGTGACCCAACCAGTGGGGTTTGAGCCATCAAATTTGGTTACATCCACCCGCGGAAGGCGTATGTCCCTTTGAAAGGGATGGGGTTGAAAGGAATGGGAAGAAGTTTCACCTTCAGTCTTTTTATGTGCATCAGGAAAAGAGTCATCGGTAGGGATCTTGAGTTTGGTGCAGAGTGATGCAAAGACAGATTCAAGCTGGGTGGTCAGTTCATGTTTGACTTCTGCCATTGCGGACTGCACGACTACATTTACAGATGCATTTATGGAGGCATCACGGGAGGCAATAGTAGCACTGAGTTGTTGCACTTCTTGTTGGGTCTCGAGGAAACCAGATTGCAAGGTGTTGAAGAGAGACTCTATCTCTTGGCTACGGGTATGGGCCATGAGGATGGGTGTACTGAAAAGGGAGCGAGCAGGGTCAGAAATTTTTGCAGAAAAATGATATGGATGAATGTGATAAGGGAGAAGAGATGAATCTAATGGAATAGGTCTCAAATAATGGTGAAAAAATTTCCAGACTTTTTTTTTTGTTTTTTTTGTTTTTTTTAGAGCTGCGAGGTTATACTTTGGTATGAAGAATGCTGCAATGCTGAAATCCCCAAATTCTGAACTAGAGAGTATTTACTTAGCAACCCGAACACAGATGCATGCTAATAGATCTTGTCGGTTTAATTTTTTTATGTTGCTATTTATGTTCCCCAAGGGTTAGGTATTCAAGGGTTCTATAGACAAGGGTTTTCCCTATGCTATAGCTCTCTGATATACGTGCGGGGTCCAATAGTAGTACTCGAACCAATATCTCAGGGCACTAAATAAGGAGGATATACCGTACCCTTAGCCGTACTACTTGACTACCCAGGTACTAGAGAGTATCTTCCCGAGTGTTGTTCTTGGTGACACTATAGCAATCTGACAGCCGATAGGTTTATCTAAAGAGGGCTTCAGGAAATCTAGGTCGATCCATACACAGGTGCTGTCTGATGCACTACCACTCGAAGGGGTACCAACAGGGTTTACAAGGCTAGCCAATAGATGTGCTCTTAAGAACCACTTTTATTTCCTGCGTGTATGAATCCCTCAACCACGGGTTTATGCACGTAACGACAGATCTCTGTGCCTTAAAGATGCCAGAATACGTCTCTACCCTGAAAAAAAAAATACCCACAATTTCTGCCAAGGAAAGTGCTCTGATACCACTTGCAAGATACCAGATATATAAAATATGCAAAACATAAATAAAATGCTAGAAATGGTAGAATAACAGTACAATATCCAGCATAATCTTCATAATACACAAAAGTGATATACAAAATAGCAATAGAAAAATCACTTTGATTCAAAAAGCAATGTTCACAGGCCTCTTCGAGGGGGCAACCTCCAGTCGAGCAATGTTCTGTTACAATAATCTCCAAGCTAGGGTTCTCATACCCTCAACCCTTATTTATACTAAATATGTCTATTAAGAGAAGCATCTAGAGGAAGATCCTTCTAGAAGTAGAAGCTTCTATTAGGTCTTCTTACATCTGCCTTATTCTATTTTATTGAAAGGCCTTATTAATATTGACCTTTATTACATCCGAATACATTGATCTACCTATGTGCGGGTTAGGACCTTAACAATTATTCTGTCCACCTGTCGTTGTTGTGTAGAGAGACCCCATGCAAAAATTTTGGTATTTATAGTGACTTTCCTTTCATCTCCTAATCGAACCATATAGAGGACAAATATCCCATTTTGAGAGACCACCTTTCTGCATTGCTCCATGGAGATCAAAGAGACCACAACATTTGGGACTGCCTCTGGTACAACATGATTCTTCCACATATATGGTTTACCTAACAAAAAATCATAAACTTCAAGGGGGGAAACATCACACAATACCTCGTCTTTGAAGGGTTTGATGCCATAGTGCAGGAGACATTGTTGGCCAATGCATATGTCTCATCCCTGGCTGAGCCAACCGATGGTGTATGGTTGAGGATGTAACATCATTGTCAGGTTCAACCTCTTGACAACCTCTGTTGAGATTATTATTCTAGCTACCACTATCAACAATGAAATTGAGTGGGGTCCCCTTAACCCACATCTTTGAGTGGAAAAGGCAGTCTCCTTATTTAGGATCCTCTAATTCCTCTAGTTGGAATTTTATGGTAGCGATGGTGACACTGGATTTTGCATCAATGATCCGTCTTCCATTTTCCATTTCTTAATCAGAGTATGAGTCAACATATGACCCTAAGGATTTTGTCTCATCCAACAATTACTATTTGGAGCGACATTCATCAGTATTGTCCCAAGGGATTTTGTGGAACTCACACCACTTTCCAATGTCCTTCTTCGACTTCCCATTACCCTTATTTACTAGTGGCTGGGGTTGGTTATCCTAGGGATGGACATCATTTCTCTATCCTTTGGTTTTGTATTTAGGGCCACCCTTATCATATTTTAGTTGGTACAGATTTGCAGACCCAAACTCCCGCTTGTTTTGTTGCATAAATTTTTACTTGATTTTGAAAACATATCAATAAGTGACTCCCATTGACGAGATGTACATAAATTCCATTTTGGTTTGGATGTACCTATGTATATCCCCATTGTATTTTAGGACCAGATGTCACTCATAATATTTGATACCCATATTGGTGCGCAAGTTATGGAAGGTATTTGTGAACTCTGATACTGGTTGGCCCCTCTCTTGGCGCAGTGCAGTCCATCTTGTGTATTGGTCATCACAACTTCCAACAAGGTAATATTGTTCCTTGAGGGCATCAACAAAAGCCTCCCAAGTGGGTCGTGACCCAAAAATTGTAGAATCATCCTCGACATGTTTCTCACAGTAAGTCTCCCACCAATATCTAACATGGGGAAGAGTCTTAAGGAGCGTGAAGATGATTTTTTCACTGTTGGGAAAATTCATGTGGACAGAGAAATAACCCTCTAACAAACTTAACCATTTTTCCAAAGCATTGAAATCTATCTGGACTTCAAATAAAGGAATATAAAAGTTAATTTGACCTTGAATGGAGTCACACCTCCGAAGTGACTACTGGTTGAAGGTTCCTTTGTTGTTGTCAACAACTGTCAAAGGATCTGGCGAAATTATCCATCATCTCGTTCTTTTGTCACATAAGGGATTCCTTGAGAAACAATTTGAAAGGATCTCCTGCCCCATCATCCCTCTTTTCTTCCACCATGGGAGGTTTCTTTGGTGGGCGAGAGCGGTTGTCCTAAAGAGAAACAACCTTGAGACCTAACTCTCTATACCCTGACCTAGTCGAGAACATGCACTGAAAATGACAAGGAGCATAATGCTATGATACCTCTGATCTAGATTATTTTGAGAACAATATGAAGGTAGAAATATAATAGAGATATACAAAGGAAATACACAAATATATGGAAAGAAACACAGTAATATAGTAAATCTCAGATTCTATTAATGAATTTCTGAAATACAAAAGACTGTAAAATGCAAAAACATGCAAGCTAGCTAGAATGGTGGTAGCTTATCTCTGAGGAGAGATGCGTTGGCTACACTCATTCTAATAATTTGATTGAAAATAGGATCCAAATGCATTTTTAACATAAATAATAATTGAGAAAACCATAAACATCAAAATCCCTAACCCTGGGAGATGAAACGCTAAAAGGTTTGTGGGCCTCGACAGGGGTAGTTGATACATCAACTTCCCGAGGGCGTAACTTTTGCATACAAAATTTATTTTGGACGCTCAATGAATATTTTAGAAGGTATAGCCAACAAATTCCTTCTAGCCTAACATCTTCCTTTCCTTACATTCTAGGCACTGTCGAGCCAAAAAATATGTCATTTAGGGCTTCAAAACAACCTTGAAAGTTTGGGACCCGAAAAACTATAGAAAAATTGACAGGATGAAAAAATGGAATTTGAGCTAGTGGAATAGGTGGGTGGCCACCAATTTCCACCTGGATCATTCCTCCCCCCTTAGGAATAAATTGTATCAATTTTTTCAAGTGCCTCCATCATATGGGGAAACTTCTGCTAAATCTGATTCCTGGTGAGCCACTTTCCCTAATGAAGAAACTGCTGGCATCTTTGTTTTTGGTGTAGGGTTAAAGGTTTTTTCTGAGTTTTCAAAGTCATGTCTTGGTCTTGGGAAGACTAAAAAATTCATAAATGAGTCACAATGAGTGTGTTCTGTTTCATAAGGTGATTTAAAGGCCTTAGGCCATTGATCAAATAAAGGGGAATATGCATGTCAAAGGAGAGTCAAGTCATAGGTATGAGTCTAAAAGGTTTTTGTATCTATTTCATAATACACCATCATGAAATACAAGGAATCAAAGTGGTAAGAGGTCATACCAAGTTTTTTTTATGTCATAAATTCTATGGGAAACATACATTTGATATTGGATAATTTTTTTCAAAAGGGTGATAGCATAAAACTTTTTCTAGGCACAGACGTTGTTTGGACTGGTAAACTGTCATACACAACACTTGCATAGTGAGTCCTCGCTACAAAAATGTTGTAGACACACATGATTAGAAAGAACAAAGGGAGATTATTGGCATATGATTCTTGAAGCAAACAAAGGTCCCCGGTCACTTGCTTCCACCTGGATCTGCACGAGTTACAACAAGATGGAGTTTGCTATGCAAATGTTGTAGGTAGCACTTGCGCAACAATAGCCCAAATTTGCTATGAAAATGTTGTAGACACACATGATTATCAAGAATAGTGGGAGGTGATGAGAATACAGTTTTGAAGTAAGTAGAGGCCTCCAACAAGTTGCTACCACCAGAAGTTGCACAAGTTTCATGAAAAATCAATTGTGATATGCAAATTTGCTATGCAAGTTCTGGGAATGACTAATTTTATAGTGAACTTAAAGATGGCATTCCGAACAACTGGAGAGGATTTTGAAAAAATCCAGAGAGGTTTTTTTTAATAATGATCTCAATAACAAAAACCTCTCTCACTTTTTACACACGTGTCATAGTTTGATAGATTCAAATGAATCTTCACGGTCCATTTTTCCAGATTTTAGGATTTAATGTTTTCCTATTTTAGTCATCATCTTTGGGTGCAGATTCCAAGGATTTGGAGAAAAATTTTTGAAAACCAAAAGATTTTGTTTTGAAGAATGGACCCAATAACAAAAATCTCTTTTATTTTTTACACATATTCTATTATTTGGAAGATATGAAATGATCTTTGAGGCCTATTTTCCAGAATTTTGCCAAGCCAGATTTGCTAACAAAGTTCTAGAATCTTTGAAATTCGACTTGATGGTACTCCAAATAAGCAAGGTGGATACAAAATTGATATGGATGTTGAATCTTGGATACTCTCCTATAAGATCCCATTATTTTCTCTTTAGATGGCACATTTTTAGTTGGTCAAAAATCAAACCCTAGATAGTAGGATATGAGCAGATTTTTGGCAAATATTATTTCCTAATCTATTGTAACAATTCTTTATTTTTGGAAAAGAGGGATTTCGACCTCCTTAGGCTAGAATATGATATTTATCTATATAAGTGATCACTTTGAAGGTGAAAAGGAGGGCGAGTGAGTTGGCATAAGTATAGATATTTTGATCCTCATTGTAATTTTTTGAATCTGATAGAAATACAAATGCAGAAGTCCTGGAATTTTTATGAAAAATATTCTAATGGTGGTGATCTAAAGATTGTACTCTCATTTTTGTATGTACTTATTGTGTCCTTACTTTCATATTCACTTTTCTTCTGTTTAAATTGGATAATTAAAAGGTCTAGAATTCATCTAATTGTGCTCTAGACTTAAGTGGTTTAAACTCTGTTTATCTTCTTAAATAGGCCAAAATTCATCTTCCATGGTGTTATGAATCTGTTATATGTTTCTTTTCTTCTTCCACCACACACAACTAAAATCAAAACTGAAATTTCATCACCTAATCTATCCTTTTTTTCATTTGAGAAGTTTTACCTACCAGTCATTGTTTTCTTTCGTTTTCAGGGGTTGACTCCATAACCCTAGAGATACCATACCTCCTTGCCAACAAACCTTGAAAAAACTACCTCAATCATCTAAACCTAGCCATCATCTCAAAAATAATCTATCTATCAAAGATAAAGTCTCAGAGATAGCCCTCTCTATATTGGAAGGGCTAGCTTATAGTCTTAAAGTTGGTTTGTAGGTTACCTTTTTAGTTTGTTTCATAATTCCAACAATTTACTCAGTGTTAACAAAAACTACCCTGCTTTGACGACCCAATATAATTGGATAGTCTGCTAGTGGGTTTCCTTTTTCTTGGTGTCCATGATACGATCAAATTTCACCTGTTTGATGTAGTTAGGATTGATTTATGTAGGGGCCAACTGTTCGACTGCGTTCAAAGTGTCCAGGAGAGGTGGAAAATATGGTCGAAGCAGTTCCACATTAAATACTGGGTGCAAGCCAAGGAAAGGAGGAAACTTAAATCAAAATCATTCTCACCCATATCCTTGGTGATGGTGTGAGGGCCGCATCAGAGTGGGTGTAGTTTCAAATGGGTTCTTGTGAGGCACTCTTTTTGCAAATGCAACCACACCTTATTGCCCACCTGAAATTTGTGTGGTACTTGATGTTGATCATAGAGTTGCTTGTACTTGGAATTGGATTCTATACAATATCATGAAATTGTTGTTGGATGTGCTATATGCACTCAATGAATTTGGCTTCCTGATTATCCTCGGTCTAAGCATTGGAGGAATCTTCCCATGCAACTGCAAAGGGGAGAGTTACATCAATGGCGACCAATGGTTGGAACCCCAAGCACACCTGAAAAGGGCTGTGGCCAGTAGAGTTGTGGATGGATTTGTTGTAGCTATTTTGAACAGAAGGAAGGATTTCATCTCATGTCTGTGGAATTTTGTAATTGTACATCCTCAGGATATGGAAAATCATCCTATTGACTATCTCTGTTTTTCCATCAGTCTGTGGGTGGAAGGGAGTCAATTTGATCAGCTTGGTGTCCATCATCGAGCATAGGCTAGACCAAAAATTGCTTACGAACCTGTTTTCTTGATCATAGGTAATAGTTTAGGGGATCCAAAAATGAACCAAAACATGTGTAAAGAAGTGTTTGGTAGTGGCCTCGACTATGATGCTCTTCTTGCAGGGTTCCAAAAATGCCATCTTAGAGAATCGATCAACCACCACGAACAAAATGGTCATTCCCATGCTTGGTTGAAGGTAGATCAGACATGTAGTCCATGGAGATGGAATCCCAAGGCCTATCATGAGTAGGAATAGGGGTGCATAGCCCATGTTTCTTGATGGTGGGCTTGGAAATGGCACAGGTAGTGCAAGATCTTATGTAGTTGCAAATATCTTATCGAAGCTTCGACCAATAAAAATTCTTTTGCAGTACTTCCACTATCTTTTCTACACCAAAGTGTCCTGCCGCCCGACCATAATGATCTTCCCATATCAGATTTTCACGCTCGCTTAAAGGAACACAAAGATGGATTAGATGACATAAAAATCCATCCTAGAGATGAATGTCTAGAATTGTTTTTCCTATGCTCAATGTCTAATAGGCACTAGAAAAGGCATAATCATTATTGTATAATTGTGGCCATCCAAATGTATAATGTCCAAATGAGTCAATAAATGTGGTTAATGCTGCCACCAATGGTATACTGAGGAAATATGTGACATGGTCGGTGCTACCCTTCTTGTACTTGATATTCAAGTGGAATTGTTGCATGTACATGGACCACTTCTGATGGCGGTCATTATGTAATTTTTCTTGTGTCTGCATGAATTGCAAAGGCTGGTGATTAGTGTCTATGATAATTTCCTTCCCTAGAATGTAACACTTCCATTATCGACATGCCTACACAATGGATTACATCTCTTTGTTGTAGGTGGGGTATATGTGAACAACACCAGATAGAGTTTCATTGTGATAAGATTTTGGATTCCCATGTTGAGTGAGGAATACACCGATAAAATAATCTTAAGTGAATGTCTCAATCTCAAATGTACATTGCAGGTCTGACAGAACAAGGATTGGTGATGAGAAGAGGGGGAATTTCCTAATGGAATTTAAAAGTTTTGTTGAAGATGAGGATATCATCCAAATATACAACCACAAAGGAGTTTTTGAATGGACATAATATATCATCCATGATCCACATGAATGTGTTTGGGGCATTATTTAAGCTGAAAGGCATGAAAAACCACTCAAAGATACCTTCTTTAGACTTGAAGGTTGTCTTTCCACACATCCGTTTTCTTGATTGACACCTGGTGGTAGCCTAAATTGAGATCAATCTTACTGAAAAAATTGGCTCCTTTGAGATGATCGAGAAGATCATGAATCCATGGGATTGGGTAATGATTATTGACTGTGATATTGTTTAGGGATCTATAATCAATACAAAGTCACCACATCCCGTCCTTCTTCTGTACTAGAACAATTGGTCTCCCGCAAGGTGAGGAGCTTGGCCTAATGTGTCCCTTCAGAATGAGCTCTTGGATTTGGCATTTATTTTCTTCATTCTCCATAATATAATTGCTGTATATAGAGATGCTAGGTAGGGGAGCACTGGGTGTAATATCAATTGAGTGATTTACCTGATAGTGCATAGGCACCCTAGTAAGCGAGGCGAATATGTCTTTGTACTCCTATACTATTCTGACCACATGCCATTGTTGTGCAGAGAGACCCCATGGAGAGGTTTTGGTAGTTGCAGTGACCTTATGTTCACCTTCCAATCGAGCCATACAGAGGTAAAATATCCCTATCTGAGAGACCACCTTTATGCACTGCTTCGTAGAGATAAAAGTGACTACAACATTTGGGATTTCCTTTGATACCCTGCAGAGTTGATCTCCCAAAGTAATAATGATACTACAAGGACTAGATTCATAAACAACATGATGCTTCCACATACATGGTTGTCCTAATAAAAAATCACAAAATTCAAGGGGAGAAACATCACACAATACCTTGTCTTTAAAGGGTTTGATGCCACATGGTTGGCGACATTGTTGGTCGATGCGAATGTCCCATTCCTGGATGAGCCAACTGATGGTGTATGGCTAAGGATGCAACGTCGTTGTCAGGTTCAACCTCTTGAAAGCCTTTGCTGAGATCAAGTTCTTCTGGATACCACTATCAACTATGAAATGGAGTGGGGTCCCCTTCATCCACATCTGTGAGTGGAAGAGGCGCTCCCTTTATTCATGCTCCTCTAGTTCCTTTGGATATAATTTTGTGGTAGCGATGGTGAATGTGGGTTCTACATCAATGATCCTTCTTCCCTTTTACATTTCTGAATAAGAGGTTGAGTTCGAATCTGAACCTGAAGCTTTCATCTTAGCCAACAATGACTATTTGGAGTGACATTCATTACTATTGTGCCAAGGGATTTTGTGGAACTCACATCACTTTCCAGTGTCCTTCTTCGATTTCCCATTACCCTTGTTTGTTGGTGGCTTGGGCTAGTTATCCTAGGGATGGCCATCCTTGCTTTGTCCTTTGTCTTGGAAATTAGGGTCACCCTTACCATACTTTGGTTGTTGCGGATTTGCAGACCCAAACTCTTGGTTGTTCTGCTGCTTAAATTTATGCTTAATTTTGACAACATATAAATAAGCGATTCCCAATGAAAATATGTCCAAAAACTCCATTTCGGTTTGGATGTACCTGTGTAGAGCCCCATGGTATTTTAGAACCATATACCACTCATAGTCTTTGATACCCATCTTGGTGCACAAGGTAGGGAAGGTATTTGTGAACTACGACACTGTTTGGCCCCTCTCTTAGCGCAATGTGGTCCATCTCATGTACTGGTCATCATAACTTCAAACAAGGTAATATTGTTTATTAAGGGAAAAAAAAAAGCCGCCCAAGTGGGTTTTGACCCAAAAATTTTAGACTTATCCTTGGCATGTTGCTCACAGTAAGTATCCCACCAATCTCTGACATGGAGAAGGGCCTTAAGGAGTGCGATGGTGTTTTTTTCACTATTGGAAAAATTGTGGATAGAGAAATAACCCTCTAGCAAAATTAACCATTTTTCCAAAGTGTCAGCATTTGTTGGCATATGAGCATACAAAGGGTTCAACACTTCAACAACACACCAACAAAACCCTAACTACTGACCCTTTCGGCAACACCAACAAAGTCTCACCTGAGGTAGAGGCAGGGGGGTTACATGAATCAGGTGTCTGTAACTAAGCTGGGACACAGATCTGTGATTATAAAACTTCACAAAGTACTTAGGAGATAACATGCATTGGCTTATCTACTTCATTCACATCACAGAACAAACCCTAAGGATAGATCGATGTAGTAAAAATGACCGAATACACATCGCACTTAACATCATAAGTTAGATCTAGCACCTTCAACATAAATAAAACATTAAGCATTCATGGATCTATCTATCATGTATAAAAATCAATGCACTAAGCAGATTTACAACATAAACATCATAGCACAAAGAAAACCATCAACACATGATATACGTGGTTCACCCTAGTGTGGGGCTACATCCACCAACAACTTCTTCTTCTTTATTAGTATTCAATCTCTTACATTATTATGCTCCTGTGCACTAAGCCACAAAGCCAAGATTTGCACCGAACAAGTGATCTGTGAACTAAGCACTAGATCCACCTTCCCAAAATTAGGTCAAGGAAAAGAGCCTTACATAAAAGCATAGAGCCTTACATACACCATCTATTGCACTAAGCAACCCAAAACTACTTGCACTTAGCCTTGTAATCTATCCACACCTTTCTACATTACATTCTTACTTATTTATACTTTTACATTTACAAAAAGGCCTAATCATGGGTAAACCCACGCGCCGACATCCCATAACCCATTACAAAACCCTAAGATCCCCATGCTGGGTCCAAAAAGTGGTCAAACCTGACCATCACTACATCGATCACTACATCGAAGTCCCTCAAGGAAGAATACCAGTGGTTGTACCTACAAGACTGTACACTTATTTCTAATTGGTTGCAAAGAATTATTGGGTCAACGTTCCTTATTCTCAGATAGGCTACTATCAAAGGGAGTTGTTGCAATATATTGACACCTACAAGACTGCATATCTCAACAATTTTGCAGAGGCAACAACTAAAATACAAACCATGTTTTGCCATTAATTATTGTTCTATCGTGAAGGAATAATTAATGGCAAAACACCTCCTTTATCTAGGTGTAAATACTTTGCTTGATATGACTAACACCTCCTCTAGGAGAAACCTCATGTGTTAGTTTCAGATTGCCATGGAAGAATGCTTGGTCACAACACTATGAGAGTGTTGACCTCATTTCGTATTGTATTCTTTACCTTTAATCTTTGCTTCAGATAAATTATAAGTGATAGCTCTAAAGGAGCTACTGTGATGATTGTTCGTGCT
>ML777066.1:2261069-2280983 GCA_009831015.1 Picea engelmannii | reverse complement strand
CTACGCTCAATGTCTGATAGGCAGTGGAAAAGTAAAAGTATTTATTATATAATAGTGGCCATCCATATGTCTCATGTCCACATGAGTTAATAACTATGGTTAGCGCTGTCACCGAGGGTCGACTGAGGCAATATGCGACATGGTTGGTGCTACCCGTCTTGTACTTGATATTCAAGTAGAATTGTTGCAGATACATGAACCAATTATGATGGTAGTCATTCTGTAAATTTTCTGGTGTTTTCATGAATTAAAAAAGCTGATGATCAGTGTGAATGATCATTTCCTTCCCCAAAATGTAATGTTTCTACTATCAAAATGCCTACACAATGGAGTACATCTCTTTGTCATAGGTGGGGTATCTGCGAACAACATCAAATAGATTTTCACTATGATAGGCTACCAGATGCTCATGCTATGTGAGGAATGCATCGATAGCATAATATGAAGCATTTGTATCAATGTCAAATGGTTGTTGCAGGTTTGGAAGAATAAGGACTGGTGTTGAGCAGAGGTTGCATTTCAAATCCTTGAATGATTTTTGTTGGGGTGAAAATCACACAAACTTGGCCTTTGCACCACCCTTGGTCACCCATCTTAGGGCCCAAGCAATATGAGAGAACCCCAACACAAACTGATAGTGGAATTTGGTGAGGACCAAGAAGCTGTGAACCTCAGTTATTGTCTTCGGGTATAGTCAATCACAGATGAATTGGATCTTGGATGGATCCAAATGCACACCCTGCTCATCCATGATGTATCCCAAATATTGGATTTTGTGCATGGTGAAGGAACACTTCTCAAAATTGGCATATAACTTGTGTTGTTGCATGGTTCCTAAGGTGTGTTGAATATGCTGCAAATGTTCCTCCCAAGTTTTGCTAAAGATGAGCATGTCATCCAAATATATAACCAGAAAGGAGTATATGAATGGCCATAATATATCATCCATCATCCGCATGAATGTGGACAGGGCATTAGTAAAGATGAAAGGAATTACCAACCACTTAAAGAGACCTTCTTTAGACTTGAAGGTTGTCTTCTACACATCATTTGCTTGATCGACACCTAGTGGTAGCCTGAATTCAGATCAATCTTACTGAAAAACTTGGATCCTTTTAGATGATCGAGAAGATAATAAATCCATGGGATTAGGTACCAGTTCTTGACTGTGATCTTGTTCAGGGCTTTGTACTCAATACAAAGTCACCATCTCCCATCCTTCTTCTGTACCAAAAAAATTGGGCTCCCGCAAGGTGAGGAGATTAGTCTGATGTGTCCCTTTAGAATTAACTCTTAGATCTAGAGTTTTATTTCTTCATTCTCCATAGTAGAACACTTTTATACAAGTTTGTTAGGAAGGGGAGCACCAGGTGTCAGATAAATTTATTTATTTAGTTGAGAGTGCATAGGCACCCAATAGGTGAGGCGGATATGTCTTTTTACTCCTATACTATTATTTCCACTTATCACTATTGTACAGAGAGACCCCATGCAAAGGTTTTGGTGGTTGCAATTACCTTCTATTCACCTTCCGATTGAACCATAGAGGAAAAACATCCTATTCTGAGAGACCACCTTTCTGCACTACTTCACAGAGATCAAAGAGACCGTAGCATTTGGCACTACCTCTGGTACCTTGTAGATTTGATCTCCCAGAGTAATAATGACACTATGGGGCCTAGATTCATAAACAACATGATGATTCCACATATATGGTTGTTCTAAAAAAACATAAAAAAATTCAAGGGGGGAAACATCAGACAATACCTTGTCTTTGAAGGGTTTCTGCAGTGTAGGCGATATTGCTGGTTGACGCGAATGTTCATCCATGGTTGAGACAATCGATGGTGTATGGATAAGGATGGGGCATTTTTGTAAGTTTCAACCTCTTGAAAACATACGTTGACATCAATTTCTTTTGGCTACCACTGTCAACAATTAAATGGAGTGGGGTCCCCTTCACCCACATCTGTGAGTGGAAGAGGTACTCTTCCTCTTCAGGCTCCTTCAGTTCCTCTGGCTGGACTTTTGTGGCAGCGATGGTGACAATGGGTTTTTCATCATGATCCATCTTCTCTTTTCCAGTTCTGAATTAGAGTCTGAGTCAACATTTGACCTAGAGGATTTTGTCTCATCCAAAAATGACTGTTTGGAGCGACAATCATTAGTATTATGCCAAGGGATTTTGTGGAACTTGCACCACTTTCAAGTGTCCTTCTTTGACTTCCCATTACCCTTCTTTTTTGGTGGCTTGGGATAGCTATCTTGGGGTTGGCCATCCTTTCTCCATCCTTTTGCCTGGGAGTTAGGGACACCCTTACCCTACTTTACCTATTGTGGTTTGCATACCCTAACTCTCGCTTGTTCTGCTGCTTAAATTTCTACTCGATTTTGATAGTATATTGGTAAGTGACTCCCAATGATGTGATGTCTAGAAACTACATTTTGGTTTGGATGTACTTGTGTAGATCCCCACTATATTTTAGGACTAGATGTTGCTCAGAGTATTTGATACCTAACTTAGTGCACAAGGTATGTAAGATATTTTTGAACTTTGACACTCTCTGGCCCTTCTCTTAGCGCAATGTGGTCCATCTCGTGTACTGGTCATTATAACTTCCAATAGGGTAATATTGTTCCTTGAGGGCATCAAAAAAATTCGCCCAAGTGGGTCCTAACCCAAAAATTGCAGGCTCATCCTCGTCATGTTTCTCACAGTAAGTCTCCCACCAATATCTGACATGGGGAAGGGCCTTAAGGAGAACAAAGGTGATGTTTTCACTATTTTCATAAAGAAATAACCCTATAGAAGACTTAACCATTTTTCCAAAGCGTCAACATATATTTGGCCTTCAAATAAAGGAATATCAAAGTTAACTTATACCTTGAAGGGCATCTCACCTCCGAAGTGACTGCTAGTTGAAGGTGCCTTCGCTGTTGTCGACAACCGCCAAAATATTTGGGAGAAATTATCCATCATATCGTTCCTCTATCACACAAGGGCTTCCTCGAGCAACAAATTGAAAGGATATCCTACCCCATTGTCCCTCTTTTATTCTGCCATGAGAGGTTTCTTGGGTGAGAGAGAGAATTTTTCCTCAAGGGAAACAAACTCGAGACCTAACTCTCTATACCCTGACCTCATCGAGGACATGCACTAAGAATGACAAGGAGAAAACTGCTTTGATACCATTGATCTAGATTATTTTGAGAATTATATGAAGGAAGAAATATAACAGATATATAAGAAATAAATACACAGAGATATGGAAAGAAACACAATAATATAGTAAAGCTCATATTCTATTAATGACTGTCTGAAATACAAAAGACTTTAAAATGCAAACACACACAAGATAGATAGAATGGTGGTAGCTTATCTATGAGGAGACATGTGTCAGCTACACTCATTTGAAAGCAGTTGATTACAATGAGGCTCCAAAGGCCTTTTTAACATAAATCAGAAATGCGAAAACCCTAAACATCCAAAACCCTAATCCTGGGAGATGAAACGCCAAAAGGGTTTGGTCCCCGATGGGGGTAGTTGATACGTCAACTTCCCGAGGGAATAAATTCTACATACAAAATCCTTTTGGGGTGAACGATGCCTCATTAGAAAGGTCTAGCCAAGGAAAAAACATTCCATTCATCCTAACATCTACCTTTTATTAATACCAGGTGCTAACGATCCAAAAAAACATCGTTTAGGGCCTCAAAACGACCTCGGAAGTTTGGGACCCGAAAAACTGTAGAAAAACTACCAATATGAAAATCTCTAATTTGAGCCAGCGGAATAGGTGGGTGGCCAAAAATTTCCATCATCAACCATAGGCTGGACCAAAAAGTGATCAAGAAGTTGCTATCTTGATTAGAGATAATAGTTCGAGGGAGCCATAAATGAACCCAAACATGTGTAAAGAAGAGCTTGGCAGTGGCCTCGACTCTGATTCTCTTCTTGCAAGGTGCCAAAACTGCCATATTAGAGAATCGATCAATTACCACGAAGACACAACCATTCCCATGCTTGGTTGAAGGAAGAAAAGACATTTAGTCCATGGAGATGGACTCCCAAGGTCTATCCAGAATAGGAAGAGGGGTGTATAACCCCTGTTTCTTGATGGAGGGATTGATAATAACACAGGTAGTGCAGGATTTGATGTACTTGCAAACATATTTTCAAAGATTCAACCAATAAAAATGATTTTTCAATACTTCCACTTCCATTTTTACACCAAAGTGTCCTGCTGCCAGTTGTAATGAGCTTCCCAGATCAACGTTGCATGCTCACTTGAAGAAACACAAAGATGGCTCATATGGCATAACAATCCATCATGGAGATGAAAGTATGGAACTGTTTTGTATGCACTCAATGTATGATAGGAAATATCAAAGGCTGAGTCATTATTGTATAATTGTGGTTGTCCAAATGTCTCATGTCCATAGGAGTTAAGAACTGTGGTTAGTGCTGCCACCGGGGGTCAATTGAGGCTATCTGTGACATGGTTGGTGCTACCCTTCATGTACTTGATATTCAAGTGGAATTGCTGGAGGTACATGGACCACTTCTAATGGAGTTTATTCTATAACTTTCCTTGTGTCTACATGAATTACAGAGGCTGGTGATCAGTGTGGATGATTGTTTCCTTCCCCATATGTAATGATTCCATTGTCAACATACCTGCACAATGGATTACATATCCTTGTCATAGATGAGGTATCTATGAACAACATTAGATATAGTTTCACTGTGCTAGGATATCAGATTCCCATGCTAAATGAGGAATACACCGATAACATAATCTGAAGCATATGTCTCAATCTCAAATGGTTGTTCCAGGTCTGGTAGAACAAGGACTGGTGTCAAGCAAAGGCATAATTTCAAATGATCGAATCATTTATGTTGGGGCTTGAACCAAATAAACTTGGCCTTTGCACCACCCTTGGTCACTTGGATTAATACCCAAGTAATATGAGAGAATGCCAACACAAACTAATGGTAGAAGTTTGTGAGGCCCAAGAATCTTCAGAGCTCGGTCATTTTCTTCGAGGCCAACCAATTGTGAATGAATTGGATCTTGGATGGATCCACATTTACACCCTTCCCATCCACAATGTATCCCAAATATTTAATTCTCTGCATGCCAAAGGAACACTTCTCCAAATTGACCAAGAACTACTAAATATGCTCCAAATGTTCCTCCCAAGTTTTGTTGAAGATGAGGATGTCATCCAAATATACAATCACAAAGGAGTTTGTGAATGGATGAAATATATCATCCATCATCCGCATGAATGTGGTCGGGGAATTAGTCAAGATGAAAGGAATGACCAACCACTCTAAGTGACCTTCTCTAGACTTGAAGGTTGTCTTCCACACATCAATTTGCTCGATCGACACCTGGTGGTAGCTTGATTTTAGATCAATTTTACTGAAAAACTTGGCTCCTTTGAGTTGATTAAGAAGATCATGAATCCAGAGGATTGGGTACTAGTTCTTGACTGTGATATTTTTCATGCCTTATTAATCAATACCAAGTCGCCATGTTCAGTCCTTCTTCTGTACTAGAACAATTGGGCTCCCAAAAGATGAGGATCTTTGTCTGATGTGGCATTTCAAAATTAGCTCTTGGATGTGGCGTTTGATTTATTCATTCTCCATAATAAAACACCTGTATACATGGCCATTAGACAGGGGAGCACCGAGTGTTATATCAATTGAGTGCTTTACCTGACAGTGCACAAGAACCTAAGTAGGAAAGGTGAATATGTCTTTCTACTCCTCTACTATTGTGTCTAGCTGTCATTTTTGTGCAGAGAGACCCCGTGCATAATTTTTGGTGGTTGTAGTGATCTTATGTTCACCTTCCCTTCAAACCATATAGAGGAAAAATATCATGTTCTGAGAGATCACCTTTCTTCATTGTTTCACATATATCTAAGAGACCGTAACATTTGGGACTCCCTTCGGTACCCTGTAGAGTTGATCTCCCAAAGTAATAATGACACTACAAGGCCTAGATTCATAAACAACATGACACTTCCACATATATGGTTGTCCTAACAAAACATCACAAACTTCAAGGGGGGAAACATCACACAATACCTCCTCTTTTAAGGGTTTGATGCCATAGTGCATGCGACATTGCTGGCTGATGTAGATGTCCCATCCCTAGATGAGCCAACCGATGGTGTATGGCTGAAGATGTGACATTGTTTTTAGGTTCAACCTATTGGCATTCTCTGCTGAGATTAGGTTCTTCTAGATACCACTATCAATAATGAAATGGAGTGGCATCCCCTTCACCCACATTTTGTGAGTGGAAGAGGCACTCCCCTTATTTAGGCTCCTTCAGTTCCTCTAGATGGAATTTTGTGGTAGTGATGGTGACATTGGGTTCTGCATCAATGATCCATATTCCCTTTTCTAGTACCAAATTAGAGTTTTAGTCAGCTTCTGACCCCAAGGCTTTCTTCCCAGTCGACAATGATTGTTTGGAGTAACATTCATTAGTATTGTGCCAAGGGATTTTGTGGAACTCGCACCACTTTCCAGTCCCAGAGTTTGGCATGCTCGATGACTTCTTCGACCTACACAACATAATCAAGTCACACACTGAGAAAGATTCATCATGGGTTGAAGAACTAGCAAAGGTGACAGACACAACGGTAGTTCAGGTGCAATGGTTTATGGAACACCCGATCAAAGATCGGGCTACGCTGCAACAATTAAGTGCCAGTCTGGTCAAGTATCAGGCACATGTGGTGGATATCAGAGAAATTTACACGGACCCAATGGAACAACAAAAATTTCCATATGACCACACCTGTGAGGAGTTGTTCATCAATTGGTTAGAATACAAGAATAATCACCCGTTCAAAGTGATACCTTGAGATGACTCATAGACAAACTAATAGGAGAATTCCACGTGGCGACATTTTGTTTTACTTATCTTCACTTAGCTATTATTTTCAGTTAATTTTATGTTATAAATAAGGGCATTGACCAATTAGTCAAGGGTCGATGGTTGTTGCAAGAAACTCTCATTTTTGGTTTTGTTAAGAATTATTTTGGAGCTACCTTTAATTGAGAAGTCCTTCTGGACCAAAGACAAGTTATATTTTCATCAAATGTGTATGATTGGATGTGGAGAAGAACTATTTCCTATTTTGTCTCATGAATGGATGCAATAACGAGTAAGAGATATTAAATATATTGATAAGTTATCTGATGCAATGTTTTACATTTTTTTCTTTAATGATTAAAATGAATCTTTGTGCTATTATGTGATTTATGATTAGAGTTGAGTGAATTATTTTGCTTACCGTTGTTTATCACATGCATGTTTTCTTCTTATAACTCGTATCTCAGTCAGTAATTAGAATATTCACATGGTTAATGTATTAGTACTAGGCCTGTGGTATACGATCATTGAATGCATTCAAGGGTAAGGGTTATCCCAAATCCAACCTCTTCTCTAGTAGTTTAAGTTTGTTCCCATTTTTTTCCTAGTTGGTTTATATCGGCTTTCCAATCTTATACCAGTCACACCAAAAATGAAAATACAAAAAGAGAACGTCTGAACCAAAGGAGAGGCCTTCACAAGAAAATGTAAATCCCATCGATTAATTGTCCAGATCGAAATATCTTGAGAACCATTCCACTATTAAATGTTGTAGAGTCTAATTGGGCATCGATGGTGGGTTTGGTTCCTGCTATTGAACTAAAGGGATTTAGGACCCATCAACACAACCCTGAAGAAATTCTTTGTGGATTTTATTCATGAAAAACGTTCTTCATTAGAAAAGTTTTGACAGTCATGTATATGGCTTTAAACACTCCATGATCATACAAGACAAATATTTTGGAGTAATACAAGAAGAACACTCAAGAACTCATCCTTGTGCCTAATTCAAAGACTCAAGCATAAAGCTATGAGAAATGGTGTAGAAAGAATAGACAGACTAGAGGAGATAGAGATCTCTTTTATTTGACCAAAATATTGAATGTGTGTTCATGTTTGTAACTTCTTCTTCCTATGATCTTCTGCCCCTCTGATAATTTTGATTATCTAGACTTTGATGAATCACTTCTTCTTCTTTTAAAATGAGATCTTCTAACTACTTTGAGTAGTTAGGGTTTTTTCCCTTCTTGAAATTCCTGTACAAGTTTCTTATTGAAACATTCCCTTTAATTAATTCTTCATTAATTCCTAATTAATAAATTTACATCATTAATACTCATATTTCAAATGGGTCCTTTTCCATTTTTTAATATTTTTTTTTAAATAAACTTTTATTTTCAAAATTCAATTAATTTTTTGGAAGTTGAAACCAAATTTTTAGCCATGGAAATCAATTCATATGTGATATTCATCATCTTATCTTTCCAATGATATATTTTTTTCCCAAATCCAACTCCTGGATCTCAAGATATGAGCTCATAAAGTTGAKTTGTCACGCAAGCCCATTTAAAATGAAGCTGACYGATCTTTTAATTTTTCAGAAACTTTTGGCAATTTTCGTCTCACAATACATTTTCCATCATCTTATTAATCGAAATACCTTTCTGACGGTCCAAATGTTGCTGCAAAYGAAGGTCGGAAGATCAATTTATAGCCTCTACAAGATCGTGACTCAACCACCATCGATCAAGTTTGATGGGTAAATGTGGGCCTTGTATTGAATTTTGACCTCTTTTGTTAAATTTCGACTTTTCTTCATAATTCTTATYGCACATGCATGGTTTTTTAAGAGTCTTTAGTGTATATATTGAAAAATGTAATATACACTTAGTAAGAATCAAAGGAATACTATGGAGACTTGTAGCTTGACCCCTTAGAAAATTAATGAGTAATTTAAAATTTTGATTACCCAATAATAGTCCACCTCATGCCCAGTCAAAGTGAGTCAACATCCACATCATCATCATGTGTCCCTGTTTGATAGGATATCATATTTTTGACATGTCACCACCTGATTTGTTGCCATGTGTCATGATTTCACTTGCTGCCATGTGTCACCAATGTAGGGTGGTAATTAATGATAAAAAGTTGTGAAAAAATTTAAGTGTGGAGAATTAGAAATTGACTAAGTGTTGGAAGATATATAATGGATTAGGTGAAAAATGGAAAGAAATATGGAAAATATGGAAAATATGAAATATAAAAATAAATATATGGGAAATAGTCCACCTCATGCCCAGTCAACATCCACATCATATCCATGTGTCCCTGTGTGACAGGATATCATATCTGCCACATGTCACCACCTGATTTGTTTCCATGTGTCATGATTTCACTTTTTTCCATGTGTTGCCAATGTAGGGCAGTAAATAATGATAAAAAGTTGTGAAATTTTTTAAGTTTGGAGGATTAGAAATTCACTAAGTGTTGGAATATATATAATGGATTAGGTGAAAAATGGAAAGAAATATTGAAAATATGGAATATGAAAAGAATTGTATGGGAAATAAAAAGAATTAGGTGAAATTTGGGAAAGGAAAAGGGGAAAAGGAAAATAAAAAAGAAATGAAAAATGAGATGATGAAAATGGAAAGGAAAATAAAAAAGAAATGAAAAATGAGATAACGAAAATGGAAAGGAAAATAAAAAGAAATGGGAAAATAAAGAAAAAGGGAAAATGAATGTAAACCTGGAAATAACTAAGTGTTGGAAGCAGGCCAAAGCGAAAAGAAACAATATTTTTGGGAAGGAAGGCATGCAAGAGGAAAGCAATAGTTGGAAGCAAGAACAACACGCGCACATGCATGGAAGATCTAACAATGTTAGGGTTAGGATTTTTGTAATACATTGTAATGGTTAATGAGTCAGAAACGTATAAATATAGAGACCTAGGTCTCATAGAGAGAGAGAGAGAGAGAGAGAGAGAGAGAGAGAGAGACAATAGAAGAGAGGAGTCTTGTTTTGATAGCTAGTTGTAATGTTGTTGTCATATGACCTAGTTTTGTAAGTTGTTGAGTTGTAGAGAGTCAGGAAGGTAGATCTTGAGGTTTAGATCACAGGATGAGGAGACTGGTGTGATATAGTTCGCCTCATAATAGATATCGACCCGACTGAGAGGAGTTGTAAAGCACACAATGCTGTAGTTTTGGGACTGCCATAATAGAAGAATTTCAGAGCTAGATCTTTGTGGACATAGCCCAGGAGGGGGTGAACCATGACAAACCATGTGTTATTTGATTGAATGTTTATGCCTCTTTTACTGTTTATGAGTAGATAGTATAATAATGAATGAATGGGTTAGTTATATTACATGCATAATCGTGAATGACAATATATTGATTTAATAAGTTAAATAGAAATCCCAGTGCACATTTCTCATATCTCCACTCAATCCTCAACTGCAAACACCTGAGTATTGCAGTCACCCATTAAGACTATCTCAGGTGAGACTGCATAGTGCACTCTGTGCGCTGCGTTGCCTTCTGGTTTACCAGGAGGGCTGATAGTTTTAGAGGCTTTGTTGGAACCCTGGTAGACTTGAACCTTGGGTCAATCATGATAAAGATATAAACTCAGATAATAAACCAACAAATGGTTTTGTTTCCGGTTGGAACAGTATAGGATTAAGTAGATGGATCTGTTGAAAATCTGTAAGATCTCCGGAAGGTGGGTTAAGAGAATACTGAATTGGACGATGAGAAGGTGAGAATAATGTGCCACTAGAAGGGGATATTGAGACCGTGGAATCCCATGAAAGAAGAGATCGAAAGCTAGCTTAAGACAAAGGAGTTGGAGTTTGCGCAGAAAGATAACATAAACCCTAGAGTAACACTGCGCAAATATCTTGGGAATACGTGTTTAATGATCTACATGAAGTATTTTTCTATGATTTTCCACACTTATTGCAACAGTGGATATTGAGGTTGAAGGATAACCATGCAACAATCTGACAATTAGAGTGGACCTCAGTTCAGATTGAGCAGTTACAACAGGTGAACAACAAATTCACCCGTGCAGTAGATTTTTGTCTTGACAGTTGTTGGCACAGGGGTAGACCTAGGGTTCAATGCTCAAGAGCGCACCAACAAAACCCTAACTACCGATCCTTTCAGAAACACCTACGAAGTATATGAAGTCTCACCTGAGGTAGAGGTAGGGGTGGTTGCAGGACTCAGATGTCTGCAACCTTAGCTGGGACACAAATCTATGATTATCTTGCTTACAACACACTTAGCATCAGTTATTCCTTAACATACATTCATTAAAACACTTCGCTGAAAGCACAAATCATCGCAGTGAATACTTATACTAAGGATGATTCAGTACTTAGCCACAAAAATATAGGTTAGATTCAACAGATCAAGCATTAAGCATCTTATATATCAGATCTAACGTTCATTCATATATCATTAGCACATAGCATAACTAGATCTACTTAATCACATCAAGCACTTAGCCAAGAAAGAGATAAACACATTAGAGCGAAGCACAAAGAACTATACACACAGTCACCATGGTTCACCCCCACCCTGGAACTATGCCCACAAAGTCTTCTTTATATTATCTTGGTCAAGCAGTTACAACACAGAGCTTCAATGACCCTTACTTCGCACATGACAGAAGATCTATGCAGCTTGCTAGATCCTTCTTCCTTGTTCTTCAGCACAATACTACACCAAACTGCACTTAGATACCCGATCTCATGCATAGTGCACTCTAAGATACATCCGATCACACAGATCCAGTTACTAGCACTAAGCTTGCAGTTATACATCACATAGATATACTACATTACTATTAGTACTATCTTACTTCTTCTCCCCTATTTACATTTCCTATTTATAGGTTACAAAATGGGCCTAAACATGGGTAAACCCATGGGCCGACATCCCTTTCCCGTTACATCAACCCAAAACCCTAAAATGGACCCAAAAACAGGTCTTTCTTCCTTACTTTACGCTTCACGTTGCGCTCCTTCCTTGGCAAGCTGTCGCAGTCCCAAAAGTGGTTAATTATGACCAAGTATTCTTCAAAACTTGGTCAAGGGCCAACATGCCCCCAACACTCACCTATGAATCATCCCGAGTCACTCAATTTTGACCAATTCCTCTTCGAATGCCTCGAGCGGATTTGACCTACTATAGTGCAACAACCTCTTGTTCAGTAAATTCCTGGATTACTGTGTCATTGAGTGGTCCTTCTAGGCACTGTTCTGTAGTGATGACACCCTATTCGAGTTCAACTCCCTGGATTTCAAGTTCGGCAAACAGTTGGCATGCCTTCTCTTGGAGTGGTTGCAGTCTTTGAGATACTTCCATTAATTTACTTTGTAGCATGTGTACTTGTTGTTGGGTCGTGCGTTGTTCTGCGAACCTCTTCATTCTTTTGACTGGGGTCATGGACTTCAGCTGCACTTGTAGCACATTTTCATGTTGCTTTGCTTCATGGAGTTGCGCCTCCAATGTCTACAATTCTGGATTCTCTACGAGGGTTTCATAAGTATGGGCGCTTCTAGTTCTTAGCTGCCTACATTCCAAAGCCAAAGTTTTTAATCGGGCGATTGCGCTTCGAGCAGTGGCCTCTCTTAGATCTCTTATCTCTTAGGGTGTCTCAGGCATGGTCTGGAGCTACAGATCTGTGATGCGTTGTTGAAGTTGTTGGATTACTTCTTCCAGTTGGGTCACCTACCATGGGAGACGATCTTCCATATTCACTTCTATGATCATCACAGAGTGCAGTGCTTTATGAACTCTCTCTTGTACTTCAAGTTACTCTGCTAGCAAATGGTCCTTGCTTTGCTATAACTATGCTTTTTCCTCCTCCCACTTCACTTGTAAGGCAAGCTACTCTTATTTTGCCTTCCTCTGTTGTTCTCCATGTGCGCTCTGTTCATGCACCAAAGCCTGGGTGGCTTGCGCTATGTCTTCTTGAGTTCGTTGAAGGAGAGCTTCGACTTTCTTGGTGATCTGGCATAACTATGTGGGCTTATCGCCTGTTCTTGATATTTCCATTGTTAATGGTGCCGTAGAAACTGCTTGGCTGGATTGGAGTGCCTGCTGCACTTCTTTGAATTCACTCGTGATCCGGTGGAATAGCTCCTCCTGCTTTGCTTCTTTCTTTTTCGCGAGCTCTAGTGAAACATGATTCAGTGCGGCAATTAAGAAGTCGAAATCATCTGGGGTAAGGGTAGTTTTAAGCATGGTCCGGGAGGCCTTAGTTTTCTTTCTAGATGAGGGATTTGGTGGGGTAATCTTCCTTTTCTTGGAGGGATCTTCCTCATCCCTAAGAGGAGTAACCTCGCCTTTGCTCTGTTCAACTTCTGTGCCCCCTATTTCTTCATCATTACCTCCCTTCACAGGTGAGAGTGAAGAAGTCTTCATGGATGTGTTGTGGATATCTTGGACTTCCACATCCTTCTTAGTCTTGCGCAGTCCTAGTGTATCCGGCATAGCTTCAGGGCTATCTACGTCGGACATCTCTGCAGGGTATGCTGCAACAAGGAGGTTGGTCGACCATTCCTTGGTAATCTCCTCCAAGTCATCTTCTGTTAGCTTGTAATATGACTGGAGTTGTTGTTTGTGATCATCCGCGCGCACTGTGATGTAGGTGAAGTGATGATTTGCGCTGAATTTCATCAAAGGTATAAACCTATGAAGCGTGTTGGGTGTAATACACTGTGTAGACTGAATGGAATTCTTCAAATGAGTGTAGTAAGTGTGGAATACATCATTGGACTACCACTATTTGTTCATGTCATTGGAGTACCACAACGTACAAAACTTCTCGGCCAATGGTTCAAAGGGTTAGATCTTCGGAAACGTGGCTCCCTCGGGCAGTTCCCACGCGATGAAATTGATGAGTATGAGCAACCAACTAAAGTGGAACTCATACCCTTGGTCCTGCGCTTGTCTACAATCAAGATCTAGCTGATTTATAAGGTATTTTTCCCAGTTCATTTGTAGTCCCTCCACACACTTCCCTACGAGGTCAACTACAAATCCAATCACTTGTGTAGGTTTGTTTTTTCGGACTAACTTTCCTGTGATCAGCTGGAAACCAAAGCGCAATGTTGCATTCTCAATGGAGGCTACCTTGTAACCTCACGTGCCTTTCTCCAGATCGCCATATGTGTATTTTATTCATTGAACGAGGACATGATCTGTGGTCTTTCTAGGGTAAAATTCCTGTGGCTCAGGGCCCTGGATGCTTAGCCCAGTGATCCGATTGATCAGAATCGAATCCACAGTGATATAGCGGTCCAACCATAGGTATCCTACATGGTAGCAGGACAACAACAATCTAACGCATGCATTGACTTTCTGATGCCTCCCAAAATATGGAATCTTCATTACGTTGAGGAGGGTTGACTGCGCAAGGTTATGGGTCCATTGTTGCGGTACAATATTGGGGTTCTTTACTTTTGTAATAGTCAAATACTTGTGCGGGGATAACATATTGTAAACCTTACGATCTCCAAGGTTAAAATCACTAAATTTCATCTTGGTGAGCTTCTCCTGGTCAACATGAATTGCGCACACCCCTTTCGGGAGGTACGCCGTCACTACAACATAGTCGAAGTCTCTGGGTATAGTGTCTCGATTCACTAGTCTGCTTAATGGTGGGACATATTTAGGCAAGATTCTTGGGATCATCTTCTCAGTGGCGAAGTCGCTTCCAAGCTTAGATCGTCTTTCCGAAGGCGGTTGGGATGGTCCTGCTCGAGTAGTGGAGGGGGAAGCTAGCAGTGCGCCCGAGGATGATGCCTGTACGCCTGTAGACATTCTGTGTTCTGACATGACTCTCTAAGTCATTAAATCAATTAGAACTTCTTCAACAGTTTTCTCAGCAGCGCTGAGCTCATCCGACATACAAACTTGAGTCAGTTGGCTTGGGTGCAACAAGAATTTAGAGACTACAGTGAATAGTAAGGTAATGATCTCAGGGTAAGTAAAGCTTTAGGGTTCACGCTTAGATTCTCAGATAGAAAAAAGTATTCTTGGTGCATGGTGTGATGGGTTAAGTGGGCAATCTCAACAACGATCTGCTTGCAACAGACATGGGGCCTTCATTAACTCCATTCTATCCGTTCTGGTGCTATCCAACGGTCTAGTGGTAACCCATAACTACTTTTCAATATGTTCGAAGTGGCGGCCGAACGGGTATATTGGTTCCAACGACTATATTGCTTCGTCGTGGTGAAGTACTCTATGTCGTTGTTCTGATATCTTAGCGAAGCTCCAATTCTGCAATTCTTCTTGCTGCGAAGTGTCCTATAGAACCTCTTGTAACCTTACAGTATTAGCCCTTTTTTTTCTTAAGTTCCTAGCCTTCTTCCCAGTGAGCTTCATCTCAGTAATGCTTTTACCATTCTGATGTTTATCTTCTGTGATCTTAGTTGCTTCGCGCTGTTGAAAGTCTTTCCTAGGGTTCCTTGATAATACTTCTTTTGTATCAAAAATAGATAACTCGATCTTCTGTGGATCCTCAAGTGTTCTCTTAGCTTCGACATTGTAGTTTCTAATA
Organism: Picea engelmannii; assembly: GCA_009831015.1. Taxonomy (NCBI): domain Eukaryota; kingdom Viridiplantae; phylum Streptophyta; class Pinopsida; order Pinales; family Pinaceae; genus Picea; species Picea engelmannii. The sequence goes on along the minus strand of ML777066.1, from coordinate 2,265,498 downwards.
TTGAATATCTACGATTTGATCTTCTGTTCTTAAATCAAGTGCACAATCCTTCTGGTCATAAAGTCTTTTAACTGTTGCTTCTTCTGTTCCAAATTTTTTTCTTCTTCTTTTCGTCTGGCTTGTTCTCTATCAATCCAAGGTTTCCTTATGAGCATGGTAAACAGAGCGCTGTCTTCAAAAAATTTAATGATCTCAAAGTCTTCCTCTGTCAAAGTTCCATTGACAGTCATAGGTATCCAGGCGAGCCTTCCACATAGGTTTACTAGCCTTCCTCTGAAGAAACTTGTTCCTCCTAGGGAAGGGATCATGGCAGGCTTTCCTATAGCTTCCCAAGTTCTTTCTGGGATAATGTTCACTTGTGTTTCTTCATCAAGAGTACAGTCAATGTCAAAGTCCCCTATTCGTGCTTCGATTTTCTCCTTTTCTTTGAAGATCTCTGATAGCCTAACATGTCGGTGGTCATTCAAGGTATCTTTCATCTATAGTAATATCTTTTCTGATTCTTTCTGGGTTTCTTCTATAATCTTGGTCTCTTAATCTCCTTCAGGGTTTTCTTGCTCCATATTCAGCTTCTCAAGCCTAGCAATCATTCTAGGGAAATCCAATACTTCATGGTCCATAGCCTTACAACAGAGGAAACTAGGTCTTCTCCCAGGGAATTCCTTAGCAAGATGTCCCAGTCTTCTGCAACTATAACAGAGGGTTAATCCTCTTTTTTGTTTAGATGTTCCCCAACTCCTTCTATACTATGCACCAGGATCATGGTGACTAGCTTGCAAAAAAATCTTTCTAGGATCCTGCATCCACTTGTTATTCCAAACATTCTTTCTATGCATAGGTATAACATATCTATCACTATACTTATCACATCTATTCATATCAAAACTTCTTTCATCTATTAATGCCCTAGTTTTGAAGCTAGGACAAAATCTATCAAACATACCTAAATCCATGATTTAGAAACAAAAATTTCCACTTATCTTACTTCTATAGAGCACAAAGCTTCGAGATCTAAGACTTTTAACTATTCTTACCTTTATCAAAGCACAAATCTTATAGATATTACCTTTTTTCTTCCAGATCTGACCTCTTTCTTCGCAGATCTAACTTCTTTTCTTTAGATCTAACCTCTTTTCTTCAGATCCGGCCTCTCTTTCTTCAGATCTGACCTCTCTTCTTCAGATCTAACCTCTCTTTCTTGGCACAAAGCTTCACAGGTCAAACATGACACTGTGCACTAGGGCAACACATCTATGCATAGAGCTTATTTTCCACAAAGCTTCTTCTTCTTCAGTTCCTAGCAATCACAGTTTCAATTCTCGACAATGGAACAATTTGTTGGCACAGGGGTAGACCTAGGGTTCAATGCTCAAGTGCACACCAACAAAACCGTAACTACCAGCCCTTTCAGCAACACCTGCGAAGCAGATGAAGTCTCACCCGAGGTAGAGGTAGGGGTGGTTGCAGGACTTAGATGTCTGCAACCTTAGTTGGGACACAGATCTATGATTATCTTGCTTACAACGCACTTAGCATCAGTTATTCCTTAACATACATTCATTAATACACTTTGCCAAAAGCACAAAGCATCGTAGTGAATACTTATACTAAGGATGATTCAGTACTTAGCCACAAAACTAGAGGTCAAATTCAATAGATCAAGCACTAAGCATCTTATATATAAGATCTAACGTTCATTCATATATCATCAACACAAAGCATAGCTAGATCTACTTAATCAAATCAAACACTTAGCCAAGAAAGAGATAAACACATTAGAGTGAATCACAAAGCACTATACACACAGTTACTGTGGTTCACCCCCACCCTAGGGCTACATCTACAAAGTCTTCTTTATATTATCTTGGTCAAGCAGTTACAGCATAGAGCTTCAATGACCCTTAATTCGCACATGACAGAAGATCTGTGCAGCTCACTAGATCCTTCTTCCTTGCTCTTCAACACAAGACTACACCAAACTACACTTAGCTTTCCGATCTCATGCACAGAGAACTCTAAGGTACATCTGATCACACAGATCCAGTTACTAGCACTAAGCTTCCAGTTATACATCACATAGATGTACTACATTACTATTACTACTATCTTACTTCTTCTCCCCTATTTACATTGCCTATTTATAGGTTACAAAATGGGCCTAAACGTGGGTAAACCCATGGGCCAACATCCCTTTCCCATTACATCAACCCAAAACCCTAAAATGGACCCAAAAATAGGTCTTGATTCCTTACTTTCCGCTTCGCGTTGCGCTCCTTCCTTGGCAAGCTGTCGCAGTGCCAAAAGTGGTCAATTATGACCAAGTATTCTTCAAAACTTAGTCAAGGGCCAACAGACTGAACCATTTGTTGGCACAAGGGTAGACCTAGGGTTCAACACTCAAGAGCGAACAAAAAAAACCCTAACTACTAGCCCTATCGGCAACACCTGTGAAGCAGATGAAGTCCCACCCGAGGTAGAGGTAGGGGTGATTGCAGGACTCAGAATGTCTGCAACCTTAGCTGGGACACAGATTTGTGATTATATTTCTCACATTGCACTTAGCATAAGTTATTCCTTAACATACATTCATTAATACACTTCGCCGAAAGCACAGAGCATCGCAGTGAATACTTATACTAAGGATGATTCAATACTTAGCCATAGAAATATAAGTTAGATTCAACAGATCAAGCACTAAGCATCTGATATATCAGATCTAACGATCATTCGTATATCTTCATCACAGATCATAACTAGATCTACTTAATCACAACAAGCACTTATCCAAGAAAGAGACAAACACATTAGAGTGAAGCACAAAGCACTATACACACAGTTACCATGCTTCACCCCCACCCTGGGGCTACGTTCACAAAGTCTTCTTTATATTATCTTGGTCAAGCAGTTACAACACAGAACTTCAATTACCCTTACTTCGCACAGGACAGAAGATCTGCGTAGCTTGCTAGATCCTTCTTCCTTGCTCTTCAACACAAGACTACATCAAACTACACTTAGCTTTCCGATCTCATGCACAGAGCACTCTAAGATACAACTGATCACACAGATCCAGTTACTGGCACTTAGCTTCCAGTTATACATCACATAGATGTACTACATTACTATTACTACTATCTTACTTCTTCTCCCCTATTTACATTGCCTATTTATAGGTTACAAAATGGGCGTAAACGTGGGTAAAACCATGGGCCAACATCCCTTTCCCGTTACATCAACCCAAAACCCTAAAATGGACCCAAAAATAGGTCTTGCTTCCTTACTTTCCGCTTCGCGTTGCGCTCCTTCTTTGGCAAGCCTTCACAGTCCCAAAAGTGGTCAATTATGACCAAGTATTCTTTAAAACTTGGTCAAGGGCCAACAGGCCGAACCATTTGTTGGCATAGGGGAAGACCCAGGGTTCAATGCTCAAGAGCGCACCAAAAAAACCCTAACTACCGACCCTTTCGGTAACACCTGTGAAGCAGATGAAGTCTCACCTGAGGTAGAGGCAAGGGTGGTTGCAGGACTCAGATGTCTGCAACCTTAGCTGGGACATAGATCTGTGATTATCTTGCTTACAACACACTTAACATCAGTTATTCCTTAACATGCATTCATTAATACACTTCACCGAAAGCACATAGCATCACAGTGAATACTTATACTAAGGATTTTTCAGTACTTAGAGACATAAATATAGGTTAGATTCAACAGATCAAGCACTAAGCATCTTATATATCAGATCTAACGTTCATTCATATATCATCAGCACAGAGCATAACTAGATCTACTTAATCACATCAAGCACTTAGCCAAGAAAGAGACAAGCACATTAGAGCGAAGCACAAAGCACTATACACACAGTTTTCGTCATTCACCCCCATCCTAGGGATACGTCCACAAAGTCTTCTTTATATTATCTTGGTCAAGCAGTTACAATAGAGAGCTTCAATGACCCTTACTTCGCACTGAACAAAAGATCCGCGCAGCTCGCTAGATCCTTCTTCCTTTCTCTTCAGCACAAGACTACACCAAACTACACTTAGCTTTCCGATCTCATGCATAGAGCACTCTAAGATACATCTGATCACACAGATCCAGTTACTAGCACTAAGCTTCTAGCTATACATCACATAGATGTACTACATTACTATTACTACTATCTTACTTCTTCTCCCCTATTTACATTGCCTATTTATAGGTTACAAAATGGGCCTAAACATGGGTAAACCCACGGGAAAATATCCCTTTCCCGTTACTTCAACCCAAAACCCTAAAATGGACCCAAAAATAGGTCTTGCTTCCTTACTTTCCACTTCATGTTGCCCTCCTTCCTTGTCAAGCTGTCGCAATTCCAAAAGTGGTCAATTTTGGCCAAGTGTTCTTCAAAACTTGGTCAAGGGCCAACATGCCGAACCATTTGTTGGCA
>ML777066.1:2183460-2259562 GCA_009831015.1 Picea engelmannii | reverse complement strand
TCAACAGATCAAGCACTAAGCATCTTATATATCAGATCTAATGTTCATTCATATATCATTAGCACAGAGCATAACTAGATCTACTTAATCGCATCAAACACTTAACCAAGAAATAGATAAACACATTAGAGAAAAGAAAAAAGAACTATACACACAATTACCATGGTTCAACCCCACCCTAGGGCTATGCCCATAAAGTCTTCTTTATATTATCTTGGTCAAGCAGTTACAACAGAAAGATTCAATGACCCTTACTTCACATAGGACAGAAGATCTGTGCAACTCGCTAGATCCTTCTTCCTTGCTCTTCAGCACAAGACTACACCAAACTGCACTTAGCTTTCCGATCTCATGCACAGAGCACTCTAAGATACATCTGATCCCACAGATCTAGTTACTAGCACTAAGCTTCTAGTTATACATCACATAGATGTACTACATTACTATTAGTACTATCTTACTTCTTCTCCCCTATTTACATTGCCTATTTATAGGTAACAAAATGGGCCTAAATGTGGGTAAACCCACGGGCCGACATCCCTTTCCCATTACATCAACCCAAAACCCTAAAATGGACCCAAAAATAGGTCTTGCTTCCTTACTTTCCGCTTTGCATTGCACTCCTTCCTTGGCAAGCTGTCGCAGTCCCAAAAGTGGTCAATTATGACCAAGTATTCTTCAAAACTTGGTCAAGGGCCAACAATAGTATTGTAGCAGGGTTTATAACAGAATTTGCAGTAGATACAATGAAGTCGTTCAAGGCAGCGGAGCAAGAGTTTCTACGTGAGCCTCAAGGAAGGTATATTTTATCGATGTATACTTCTATTAAGATACTGCTATACAACAAAGGTGTAATGAAAATGGATTCAGATAGCTAAACTTCCTTGCGTGCATGGTGGAAGGGGAGAAGCACTGACAGAAAGAGGAGAAATGGAAGGAGAAATGGATAAATCAAAGAAGGAGGAACCCTTGGACCCAATCATGATGGACAATGGCCAGATCAAGTGGATCATGGAGACAACTGGAAATATGTGCAGTGGAGTACCCTGCCAATACAAGGTGAACACAAATAAGAGAGTTGTAGTTGCGAGGGAAGGCTTGGCAAGTGATGAATAAGAGGTAGAGGATCTTCGGGATGTGGAGCAGATTGAGGAAATCACACATGCAACATATGAGAGGAAGATGAGAGGTCCAAGAGAAGGAAGAGAATACAACAATCCTATCCATATCAATGTCAGTGTGGAACCCATAAAGCCATGTGCGACTAATACACCAAAAATAACACCACCGTTTAGACAATCAAATTTTGGGAGAAGAAAGACAACATGAAGTACATATACACAAGGAAAAACAAATGGAGGAGCCAATTCAGGAAGAACTAGTCAAGTATCTACACCACGCAGAGGTATTAGTTCAACATTCAGGATGCCATGACATGATCCCACCATCAGGTTACCGGAATTGAAAGGAGAAGTGTTAGAAGACCCAAAAAAACACTTGTTTATCTGTGAGAAGACCTAGGAAGCAAAACAAATCACAAACGAAGATACTAAACTTGCACAGCTAGGAATTACACTAAGGGATCACACACTGGATTGGTATATGATTTTACCTAAAAACAATTCACCAAGGACAACCAGAACAATTCCGAACATCAAGAAATTGTTGATAAATGAGTTTTATAAGCCAAGTTCAGAGGACCAATACATGAATGAGATGATATAAATTAGAAAGAAACCAGGAGAATTCATATGGGATATTGACCATAGATTCAAGCGACTGAAAGTAAAGTTGAAATATCTCATGACTGATATGCAACACAGGCATCTGTTTGTCAATTCACTATTACCACACTTAAAATATCCATAGCGAGAACAAAAGTTTCAGACACAGGTAGAGGCTCTGCAGGCAACCTTGGAACTGGAAGAAAACCGATATCAATAGATGGATCCATCCATCGAAGAGATGAATGAGGATTTGAAGAACTTAATGATATATCTAAACTAGAACAAAAGTAAGGACAAACAAGAAGTTGTTTGGTGTACCACATGCAGAATGAAAGGACACCACAAGAACGAATGTCCAACATTCACGTAGTATATGGAAACGTGGATGCCAAATCCATTACCAACAAGAGGAATATGGCGCGAAATATGTAAGAAACCAGACCACGATCCATATCACTTCCCAATGATTAAGAAATAACATACAGTCCCAAAGATTTCATATTGCAACTTTTGCAAGTCAGTGGGCCATGATGACAAAGATTGTAGAACTATGGATTTGATGCGAGAGAGGACATTAGATGCATATAGGGTGTAGGAAGAAATGATGACCGGGCAAGCCACACCTCAATTTAACCAAGTTCCAGCCCCATAAAACACTATGCAACAACAATATAATATTGCACAACAACCATATAATACCACATAGCCACAATACAACACAACACAACCTTAGTACAATACTGCGTAGTACAATTAGACGCCTCCGTATAACACGCCGAGAGGAGATCGAGCTGACTACATAGGTGGAGGAAAAGAAAGTGGGGGCTTTGGAAGAGGTAGAGGACCAATGGTATGTCACAACTGTCAACAATCTAGACATTATGTAATAGAATGTCCACTTCCACCAACGACTTGTATGTATTGTCGCACATCAGATCACGACACAGAAGAATGTCCTATGTTACTAGGGAAGATCCAGGAAAAGAGGAATCATAAAAACTAGAATGTTCAACATATTTCAATAGAATCAAGGGATGAAGGACGAAACATCAACATAGTTTCGCATGGAGGATATAAAACAGGAAATGACGCAGTCCATCAAGAGCCAGTACATCACCAGTGTGTGAAAAAGAATGTCAAACCAAGGAAACAGTTTGATGCGTAAAACGAGAAGGAAACATTTAAGCAAGCCAGAAAATAATTTATGAAGAAAGACACCACATCGACTTCAACTGCGCAGCAAAGCAAGGAAGTACCAGAGTACGAGATGCCTCCATCATTGGATCATACCAAAGAAACGTAGCCCCTGGGACAATTAAGTAAAATCAAAGGATTTTTGTAGTCATGTGTAAAAATATTGAATGATCCATACTTTGTCAAAATATTGCAAAATATATTAGAAATGTGTAGCATAGAAACAGAAGGAAAACTAGAACAGAAAAAAGCCAATTACCTACATACAAGGAGAAGAACAAGTAGGGAGTTCATGATGAATGCCAACATTGAATATTTCAACATGGGAGATATCATACTGGATCTAGGATCTGAAGTCAATGTATTACCAAAGAAGACATGGTAATGCATGGGAAATCCCACATTAGGATATTCACTCGTTCAACTAAAACTAGCAAACCAACACAGAGTTCTACCAATTGGCAGACTAAAAGGAGTAACAGTAGACTTGGATGGAGTGTGCACTAAAGAAGACTTTGAAGTAATTGAAATAGTGGACGACACAACACCATACCCAACTTTTCTCAGCTTGTATTGGGCATTTGATAACCAATCCCTAATCAATTTAAAGACATGAAAAATGACATTTCATTCAGGAGAATACAGGGTCATTGCGCCATTATACCCATCGAAAGGGGAGAGATTTGTAGAGCCTACTTCCTTGGAATTGAAGGAAATTAGCTAGTTGTACAGAACAACTACACACGATGAGGATTACATAAACCCAACTGTAGAATGGATACTTAGTTGGAGGAGTATTAATTCATGTGTGATAGACTCTTACACAGGTTTAGAAAAATGGAAACAAAGGATACACGAAATTTCCACAAGAAGATGTGCAAGAATAGACCATGCAGTAAGATGGGTAGGTACGAAGGTAAGGGAACCACCCAGTTTCCATGGAGTAAATGGTATAGAAGTATTCTTGGCACAGTACGAGGATGAAGTGTTATAAAATCAGAGACTATTAGCACTAGATATAACACTCAAGGCCACACCTGCAAGATGTTGGGGCGCACACAAAGAAACAATCAAGGATTGGTACCAATGTAAGCGGTTATTGTGCATAAGGTTTGGCATAGAACAAAGAAGCAACCAACAATAGAAGTATGATGGGTAGGGGGAACCAATGGAACACTTGGATAAGTGCAGAGTGATGTGGAAATTGCCAACCCCAGAGGAATGTCCTCATCATTTCATACATACTTTATATGGCATACCAACAAACTGGTATACGGATCAGAAACTACGCAGAGGAACTGCGAGCTAGCCGGTATTGCAAAAGAATTTTACAGTCACTTTCTCATTCAAGCATGAGAACCCCAACATAGATGCAACACTTAAGCATATACGAGGGGTAATATTCATTAAGGAACCGGAATTTGAACTCATAATAGAGAAACAACAATGGAACAAACATGCAGTGAAAGAACTATTGTCATGCTACCATGTGTAGGAAGAAGCACCATATGAAGACAATCTACGCCATATTCATATCGAGGAAGTGGAAGATGAAAGAGAAGTGGAAGGTACACCTCTAGAATCAGAATTAATTGTTGTTCTGATCAAGGTGAAGAAAGTCAACATTGGGACAGTTGAGAATCCCAAAATGGCCAACATTGGATACTACTGGGATGAGCAAACAGTAGAAAGAATAACAAAGTTAATGTGCAAGTACAACAACCTGTTCCCCACAAGATTTACACAAATGAAATGCATAGTGGGAGAGATCAGAGAAATGAATATATCACTTAGAGTTGAGGCAAGACCGGTCAGATAGCGACCATTCAGACTAAATCCGATCTATAAGCATAAATTTAAAGCTGAGATCGATAGGATGCTTGAAGTTGGCATCATAGAACCTATGGAAGAATCAGAATGGATAAGCTCGATGGTAGTTCAAGAGAAAAAATAGGGTGGGATAAGAATATGCGTTGACTTGAGGAAGTTGAATGATGCATGCCTATATGACCTGTTCCCTACACCTTTCATGGATGAAGTGTTGGAGAACATAGGGGGACACGGAGTTTACTCATTCACTGATGTATTCTCAGGCTACCACCAGATCAAGATAGCATAGGAAGACAGATACAAGCCACATTTTCTATAGAATGGGGATCCTACCAGTACACAGTCATGTCATTTGGACTGAAGAATGCGCCAACAATATTTTCCAGAGTAGTCATCGCTGCATTCAAGGAATTTATCCACCAGTTTCTAGAGGTATACTTGGACGATTGGACAGTCTATAGTCTATTGAAAGACCATGTAGAGGTCTTGTGGCTAATGCTAGAAAGATGTAGGCAGTGCCAGATATCATTAAACATCAAGAAATCCATATTCGAAACACCAATTGGGATACTATTGGGCCATATAGTATGCAAGCAAGGCTTACTAGTAGATCCTGCAAAGATCACAGTAATTGTTAACTTGCCACCACCAAAAATAGTCCGTAAACTAAGAGAGACATTGGGACACACATGATACTACAAATGTTTTATCAAAGGGTACGCACAGATCACTGCGCCAATGGAGAAGTTGTTAAGGAAAGATACAAAGTTTCAGTGGAATGAATATTGTCAACACATCCTGGATACGTTGAAAGAAAAGATGGTAACAACACCAATACTAGTATTCCTAGACTAGGATAATACATTCCATGTACATGTAGATGCATCAACCATAGCACTTGGATCTATTTTGGCACAACCAGGGGTAGGAGATTTGGATCATCCTATAGCATTCCCGAGTAGAAAAATTTCAGAATCAGAGCAGAACTATAACACTACAGAGAGGGAAGGCCTAGTTATGGTCTATGCACTACAAAAGTTCAAACATTACTTACTAGGAAAACATTTTAATATGTTCACAGATCACTCAACCCTTAAATACCTAGTCAACAAGCCAGTGTTGGGGGGGGAGAATCTATTGATGGTTACTATTGTTTCAAGAATTTTATTTTGAAGTAATAGTCAAGCCAGGGAAATTGAATGCAGGACCTGACCACCTATCAAGGGTCATGAACATAGAGGAACCTACAAGTTTAGAGGACAACTTTTCGAACGCACAATTATTTTCAGTCTAGATCACTCATGAATACTTTGCAAACATCATCCAACACTTGATTACTGGTACTGCGCCACAGGAATATACCACCGCGCAGAAGAAAAACTTGGTAGTTTGGGCTACGTACTATCAACTAATTGCAGGACACTTATACAAAATGGGCACATATAGCATCTTGCAAAGATATGTGTTAGAACATGAAATTCTAGGGGTTTTATCAAAATCCCATGAGGGAATAACAAGAGGACATTTCACAGGAAAAGCTACCATGTAGAAGGTATTGTGTGCAGGACTATGTTGGTCAACCATTCACAGAGACTCGAAAGAGTAATGCCAGAGATGCAACATCTGTCAGAGGGTTGGTAAACCTAATAGAAGGGACGATATGTCATTGCAACCAAAGGTAACATTGTAGGCATTTGAAAAATTGGCAATATACTTTGTGGGACCAATTAACCCACCAGCAAAGAGGATAGGATCAAGGTACATTATCACCGCGACAGAATACTTGACAAGATGGACATAAGCAACACCGGTCAAAGATTGCAGCGCATAAACAAAAACACACTTTCTATTTGAGCAAGTGATCACTAGATTTGGTTGCCCAAGGATTTTGATGAGAGACCAAGGCAATCACTTCATTAACAGTACCATCAAGGCTATGACTAAGTAATTTTAAGTCCATCATCAAAAGAGTACACCATATCATCCACAAGAAAATGAGACAATAGAAGCATTTAACAAAATTCTTGAAAATGCACTAACGAATATTTGTAACGTCAATAGGGACAATTGGGACCTCAAAATACGAGCAATATTGTGGGACTATAGGACCACATGAAAGAATTTGACAGGACACATGCCATTCAAACTAGTATATAGACAATAATCTGTGGTGCCATTAGAATTTTTGGTACCCAGTCTGCGCATAACATCCATTACAAACATGACAGAAAAAGGCATAGTACCTAATAGGATGAATCAACTAATGATCATGGAGGAAGATAGGATCCTTGTAGGGTTCCACCAACAATTTCATAAATCAAGAGACAACTTGGCATGACAGACATATCAAAAAGAAAACTTTCAAGGAATCAGACTTAGTGTTGATGTATGACAGTAAATCCATTCAACACCTAGGAAAATTCAGAATGCACTGGTTAGGACCATAGGAAGTAAAAACTATCACAGACAGGGGAGTTGTACAGTTGAAGGACTTAGGAGGTGTATAACTCAGATGAATGATCAATGGGAGCTGACTGAAGTTGTACAATAACAGTCGACCGACCACAACTTGAAAGTCACTGCACAGTTAAAAAAAAAAAAGAACAGGATATCAAACGGTACCAACAAAGGTATAGTGCACCGAAAGGAGAAACAACATACACACTCAAGAATATGAGCCCAAAAAAGACAAGGAAAATGGTAATTTCAACATGAAAACAAGTGGGAAAGGTGGAGATGGAAAAAGAAGCGCTAAGTGACGAAGGATAGCGGAATTGAATGTCAAAACAACTGATGGAACGTCGCATTAATCACGTCAACTAGAGACGGAAAGGGAAATTAATGGTGAGTACAAAGGAACCGATGGTTCATTGAATCCGTAATAGAGGTAACATCTTTGACAAGCTTCACATGACACTCATACAAAGCAAGGACGCAAGAACAAAAATCTTATTGTGAAATTGGAGAAGGCAAAGAGAAATAGAGCAGACACAACAGAGAGTGAAAGTTGCAAAGTTTACAGAGGTTGCAGAGGCTACTGAGCTCGGCCAATGACAATTATTTACCACCATGCCACCACCTAAACAAAGAGAACCGATCTATACTACCAGACAACCCAGAGTTATGACCAGAGAAAAAACACAATCGCAAGGAAACGAACAACAACCATCTCCACTGCCAGAAGTCGTCAATGTGGACGAAATACCATCACTGGATACAACACCAGGAAGCCCGACACTCATGGTAGAAGAAACCCAACATAAAACACCTATGGTCATGGATATCGATAGGCCAGAAGAGGGGCCATGGCCAACAGAATAAAGATACAGGAATTCAAGCGCAACCAAAAAACCCTATATAAGCTTTGAAGTAAATGGGACAACTCCAAATCAGGAAGAAACGATCGAGCCAAAAGAGTCACAAAAAAATGTTTCGGAACGGCCATAGGAGGGAGCAATGGAAGATGTCACTAGCTGACTAAAAAAGTATTTTGAATAACAACCAATGGAGGTTGGAACCTGAATTCATCCACCACAACAAAAGGACAAGAAGGTACCTAGGTCATTGTGCAGACAACCTGCCGCAACAATTGTTTTTCCGCGCATACCAAAAGGGGTATGGGTAAAAGTATATTTGTTAGGTTATGTAGAAAAATTAAGATATTCAGACCATGATGTAACAAACACATACAATTTCTTGGAGTTCTCTAAGCAAGTCTACCTACAGATTGTGGGTGTACATCCCTTTGGGGAACCGATTCATCAACCAATCCATTGGGCAGCAGGACTGGAAAAAACTAGGATTTTAGGTCTGTTGGACCTACCACACTCTGGCAGAGGCCAATATGCAAACAATTTCATCAAGAAGTTGATGGTGGTCACACATGGCAGATATTTGTGGCTAGACAAGCTCATCTCAATAGACGTAGAGCTCATTACATACATCACAGGGATGCCATCACGGGTCATGGATCCCACACAGTTATTCAAGGACAAAAAAAAGGAGAAAACACTGGCCGAGGAGATAAAAATAAATACGTCACTAAAAGGGGGATGCGCGGAATCATTATCAAGCGGATTAGTGACATCGCGACAAGAATGTCCAAAAAAATTATGGCTTGCAAGCTTCTCAGAAAATGCTGCAAGTAGGAAGTCTCGACCAAGGTTGTCACATCTGAAACATAGTGTGTCAAGAGAACCACAATCAGGTGGGCCCCTTATTTGTTGAATCTATTTCTAGACAAATGCAAGGATGCATAGGATTTGGGGACAAAATTTCATTATTCATGGTTGATCATTCTGATAGCCATTATGGGATGGAAGGAACCAAACTATGCATTTTTCGCCACCAGAGCCAAACCCAATCACAGATCAATATACTTATCGATTGGAGCCACTTCAAACTCCAACCATAGAAGAATGAATGCAACTATATTCGAAGGATATCTCCGTGACCTACAAGAGACCATCACCCACATTCAGAGGATAACACCACAGGCTATTGCAAACTATCAGGGCATAGCCAACTTCAAGGAAACTAGAAATGCAATGTGGATCTAGGTGTGGAAGTACCCTAACAAGGAATGGATACAACTACATTATTGCATTACGGAGGGGGACACACAAATGGCCATCAAGGATTGGGAAGACGAATGGAGGACTCCAATCCTCACTCGAGACATACCTGAAGGGGTAGAGGAGGAGGAGGCAAGACAAGAACATACACATGCTGAGGAGGTAGGATAGGAACATACACAACCCTAGGAAATCACAGTACCCAAGAAACCAAGGATGGGCCAGACCATACCACAACAAAAGAAAGGAGGGACATACAAGACAAGAGTCCATACGGGGAAGTAGAACGATACACAGGCACCCCAAGTACAACAAAAACAGGCCGAGGCAGTGCAGGGGATGACACCAAGTCATACTCCACAAGATCCAGGCCCAACTAAGCGGCCAGATACTCACACGGGGGGTGTGCACAAGAAGATGAAGGTGCATAGAACACCTCCAAAATACACGATCACAGAGGATGATGCAGAAATTGTAGCCCAAATGGTCCAGGACCGCACATTCAAGGATTTTGAGAATGTTGCGCACCAAAGGGAAAGAATTTAAGAAGATATGGAAGACATGTGATATCTCCTCAGGAAAATCATGGAAGTGAAAGTAGCCTACAACAACATATACATGGGCCCGTCAGCATCACATATAGGAGGAGAACCGGGAGCAAGCAAGCGGGACACAATCCAGAAGATAGCACATCTGAGTTAACCATTTCACATCACACCCATCTGTTGTGCATGGACAAGATCATAGGGTAGACACCCCTAAAGGACTTGGATCAATTTCAGTTGGTATTTTCGCAGATACCAACCAAGGCCCTATATAAACTACAAGTCAGTGTCACATAGGAGGTACAGTCTCGTGCACGCACAGATACAGTCGAACTGCAATAGGTAAAGGATAAATGGGACAGGTTGGAAATGATATTCGAGCAGGCCAACCTCGAGACCAAAAAGGAGAGGGAACATGTGAAGGGACTGGAGAATAAAGTGGTCGTAGCCTACGAGAATATTCCAAAGACCGCGCAAACGACCGAACTCACAGTGATGGAGAAGATTGATCAGATTGTGTAGAAAATTGATCTATACCAACAAGTGATCAAGAATATCTGTGAGCATCTCACACCTACCACGCCACTGGAGGTAAGTGAGTAAAGGAAGCAGGAGGTAACAGATAAGATACAAGAGATAGAATGACAAGTCCATGCAGCGAACAACTTGTTCGACAAAGCAACAAAGCTCTGGACAAAGTTGGAAGAGGATCAACAGGTCCAACAATGGGACCTTTAAGGAGAAAGGATAAGCACATATATCCAAGACCTCAAGTAAAGGCAGAATATAATTTCAATCATGGAGCGTGTCAAAGGGGTGCAAGACATGAAGAAACGACATGCAGAACTCATAACTGCGCAGACGCATAAAAAGGAGTGTCAGGCTCAAATGGAACCTCTCCATGAGCGAGCAACAGAGGTCATTGCACAGGAAGAGGAATCCAAAACATATATGGCACAAACCTAGGCAGAATGTGAAAGGTTGGTTAGCAATGAGATTGCAGTGTAGGTATTGGACGCACTCAAGGAGAAGACCGTGCAGACCCAAACCCACACAACAAAACTCATGGAGAAGTTCCAAGAGATCACCAGGGAGATTGACAAAGAGCACAATGGTTAGGTGGCTCGGGATGAGCCTCATGTCAGTGTTGGGGGCCTGTTGGAAGTAAGCCAAAGTGGAAAGAAAGGTTATTTTTGGGAAGGAAGGCATGCACGAGGAAAGTGACAGCTAGAAGGAAGAACAATATGCGTGCATGCATGGAAGACCTAACGACGTTAGGGTTAGGGTTTTTGTAATACATTGTAATGATTTTTGATCCAGAAACGTATAAATATAGATACCTAGGTCTCATTGAGAGAGATATAGAAATTAGTAGTTGTAATATGAAGAGACAATAGAAGAGAGGAGTCATGTTTTGATATCTAGTTGTAATGTTGTTGTCATATGACCCAGTTTTGTAATCTGTTGAGTTGTAGAGAGTCAGGAGGGTAGATCTTGAGGGTTATATCATAGGTTGAGGAGCCTGGTGTGATCTAGTATGCCTCATAATAAATCTCAATCTGACTGAGAGGATTTGTAAAGAGCGCAACGCTGTAGTTTTGGGACTACCATAATAGAAGAAATTAACAGCCAGATTTTTGTGGACGTAGCCCAGGAGGGGGTGAACCACGGTATAACATGTGTTATGTGATTGCATGTTTATTCCTCTTTTACTGCTTATGAGTAGATAGTATAATAATGAATGAATGGGTTGGTTATATTACATGCATAATCGTGAATGACAGTATATTTATTTAATAAGTTAAATAGAACTCCCAACACACATTTCTCATATCTCCACTCAATCCTGGACTACAAACACCTGAGTATTGCAGTCACCCATTAAGACTATCTCGGGTGAGACTGCGCAGTGCACTCTATGCGCTATGTTGCCTTCTAGTTTACCAGGAGGGTCGATAGTCTTAGAGGCTTTGTTGGAACCCCAGTAGACTTTAACCTCGAGTCAATCATGATAAAGATATAAACTCAGATAACAAACCAACACTAAGTCTGGAAGGAGAATAAGGAAAAAATGGCTAAGTGTGGAAAATAGTAAGGGGAAAATGGGAGTGATGAGGCAATGGGAAAAATGACTAAGTATAGAATGAAAGGAGAATGAAGAGAGGTGAAGGGAGAGGAAAGGACAGGAGAACATGGCACTTAGAAAAAATCTTTCTATTTCTTCTTGTAATATTTTTGTTGTACTTCTGGACAAAGTTATGCATATCTTGGTCATAGAGGCTCAAATTCTGATTCCATGAAATGAATGGTGAAGCTGAGACAAAGGGCTATGCCATGAAATTATAAGAGTTCAAAAATTGTCTTCTTTCAATATCAATTTTTTTATTAATTCAAGAGCAAGAACATATAGGTGACCAAAGTTTGGTCAACACCTCCTTATCGACTGTAGTACACGACCAACCCGACACACCCCCTTTTGGAAACAACTACCCCCACATGACATACGCATTAAACATGGGCCTATGAGGAAAGTGTGGTACTCTTAGTTGAGTGTCATGATCCCTTTCAAAAAATAATGTATATAACTCTAACATGAATGGAAAGAATCTCCTCCCAGATAAAATAGCATGACAACAATCCAAAATAAAGAAAAAGTGTCTCAAAAAAATATTCATCCTCTTAATCAATTGGGTCCTTTGCACTAAATTATTTGCATAATACATCAAAGGGAAACTAATGTGTTTCCCATCAAAGGTAAAGTGAGACAATTTTGTGATAATAAAACACAAACACTTAACATCCTCTCTATGAAATGAACTCATCTGCATCTGACCACCAAAAACTCGGAACCCTAAAGCATAAAGAACATCTGGACTAAAATATCTCTGTACATATGCCAGTTGGATCTCTCCTACAACACTAGGTGGTAGATCAAGAAATTGGGCCAAACCTCCCCCCTCCTAGACAACCTAGTGATGAAATAAACATCCTCCTCCATGGGTTGATACCATTGATCGGGACTGACTTCAAATGCCTATTGATCATGATCCCAAATATGGATCAACTTCTATAACAACAAGAGTTACCTCTAAGGGATGTACCCTCCTCATAAAACTTGAGAAGGTCAACATCCATCAAAAGAGAATGTGTATGTGTTGTATTAGGGTGAACAAACAACTCACTCTACGTCTCATGGGCCTTCCACTCACATACAAAGTTGTATGTTTCGACCCACTGCAGTTGTTTCTCCTCCTCCTCCTCTCGTCATTATCATTTCTGATTCACATACAAATATTTTTAGGCACATATATACCAATAAAATGAATTGAAATTATAAAACATGCACACATATAAATAACTTGTATTTAACAAAAAATAGAATTAATTTATTTTGCAAAACAATGTAGAAAAGTAAACAGTGTACCTAAAAAAATCACTATGCATTGTGACCAGTGTTATATATAAGAAAAACATCATCCCCAATTGGTGTTGTTTCTATCACGCACCGGTGCTCCACATTTATTGTCCCACCGACACATATTTTAGTAGCGCGTCCCATAAGATGGACCATGCTGCTAAATTGTGAAATATTCATCCCAATGCCATGCTCTTTACAACACTTATGCAATTTGTAGATGTAGGGGAATTGCATGGTTAAATTGTTTTATTGAAAATTCATTGATGCGATGTGTTAATACGAATGCACTAGAGATACCCTATTATTAGACAACCACCAATTTGTTTAGTGGTGCATTGTGGTGTATAGAGCATCGAAAATGGGGCATCCAAACTGATTCCCCGATATGCCAAGTCATTAAATATTTTCTTAGTGTGGTTGTGTTAACAACACTAGTGCATTTTCTTAACATTGATGCACTGCTATGCTAACTTTTATGTATTGAAAACTTAGCGGTGTTCTTGGTTCACCTGAACAAATCGATGCTCCAGTATTCTCAGAGCATTGGAATGTTGTTTAGTGATGTGGTGCCAAGTCATTCATTATTTTTCTTGTGTTTTCATTAAACCAAACCAATGCATTTTGTTGTCATCAACACACTGCTACGCGCTCAATGGTCACTTTGTAAAATACAAAGAACCAGTGCACCATTTTTCCCAAAGCACCCACATGTTGTTTAGTGGTGTGTTTCCTTATATAACGCATTGGTGATAGGGAATCACTAAATATGCACCACTATGTTTATTTTTTATCATTTATTGTGGTGCGTTTTTTATAACAACATCAGTGCATATGGTTAGAGTTTATGCACCAGTGTGTATCGTTAGAGTTTATACACATGTGGACCATGTATGTTGTTGAACTAACACATATTTTAGTGGTGTGTCCCATAAGATGCACCACACTGTTATATTGTAAAATATTTGGCCCGGTGCCATTCTATTTACAACACTGGTGCGTGTGTTGGACCTAGGGGCACTGCTAGGTTAAATTGTTTTATCACAAATTACGCAATGTGATGCGTTAATATGAACACACAGGTGATACCGTGTTATTGGAGCACCAATATTTTGTTTAGTGGTGCGTTTTTTTGTATAGAGAACTAGAAATGGGGAATCTAATGAGACACCTCACTATGAAAAGTGGTGCATCATTTTCCCTATTGCGGTTCTTTTAACAACACCAGTGCATTTGGTTAAAATGGATGCACCGCTATGCTAAATTTTACAAAATGTAAGCTTAGTGAGGTGATTTTTTAACTAAAATGCATCGGTGTTCTAGTGTTCACAGATCATTGACATTCTTGTTAGTGGTGCGTTGTATTTTATAATGCACCAGTAATGGGGCATCACAAAAGACACACCACTATGTTTGTTTTTAAAATTAATCACGATGCTTGTATTTGAATGGTACAGGTATATATTTTTAGATTATACACACTGGTGGTGGTGCTTACTATGAATTAACGAACAAGATGCACTACTTTGGGGAGAGCCGAAGTGTTCAGGCAGACTGCGTGGAATTGAAAAAAAAATGAAAAAATGGTTGAATTTCTAGCCAATTTCAAATTTGAATTGGATGAAAATGAAAATAGGAAGGTCATAAAAAATTTACCTAGGATATTATGTCATGTGGAGGAATGGTTCCACCATTGAGAGGAGATGAAAATTCATGTTAATTTCCAAAATTTGAAAATGTGTGGAATCTACCAGTAGAGATATCGAACTTGTTGTAAAGCACCGCAAACAAGGCATCCTTAGAAAGAGAGTGAGCATTGGTGCTTTCTTGAGAGTTTGGATGCATGGGATGAAGTGTAACAAAAAAAATCAATTTGGTAATTTTTTTAATTTACCCTACCATGATGCACTCGACGATGGGGAGATGCACCGGGTCGTAATGTTCAACAACATCAAGGTACTTTATTTGATGCTTATTTTTTATTATAACGTATGACCGTGATTCTAACAAGTTAAGAACCAAGGTGTCATTGTTTATATGTGAAGCGAGGCGTATGTTCCTTATAGGTGCACCAATAAAAAAGACTTTGCAAAAACCTCTGGTTGCTCACCTCCGCTAATAACCTCCGCTACAAGGTCTTCTCCTTGTAGTTCCCTTTTAAACCATTCTAGTAATGATGATTGCAATGATAAAGTAAAATCACCAACCCCATCAGAATTATACAACATTTATAAATGTCAATATAGTGACGATAGTGAGTTTTTTGGGGGTTAAGGCCAATTCTAGGGCCAAAAAAGACACAAAGGATTTCTATTGAAATTATTAGCACAATAAACATAATTTTTTTTATCCCAAATACAATAGTGTTGACAAATGTAGATTAGGAAATATGCAGTGGAAAGAGACAAAATATGAGTTTCAAGACTAGCTAGAAATGTGGATACAAGAGTTTGCATGCCAAGAAAGTGCATATCTAGGTGAGGATATAGCAATATTTAAGGAGAAGCATTTGTTTGAGTGTTTACATGATATTTTCTAGCCTAAATTTCTAGAAATACTTGTAAGGAAACATCGTCTTTGGTTTCCACAACCAAGAATTGAGTGGATTGTTAAGAATTTGTTAAATATCTACATGTATGACCATGATTTGACCTGAGAATTGAATTTTGGTTCAAAGGTGTCATGGAATGTTATGGTGGAATGTCATCAATGTTTGACCAAAGTAATAGAATTTTTCAAGAAATGACAAAATGGAAGATTGATTGAGGAAATACCTATGTGAATAAATATGTTGATGGTGGAATAAGGTATTCTCCCAAGCACCACTAATATGGAAACATAATCCCTGCATGGGTATGTGGAATGGTAGGAGTGTCTGATGATCGGGTGGTCAATGGAAAGTGAAGACTTTGATAAAATTGTGCAAGATAAGCAATTTTAATATAATATAATACACAATAATACTAATGACACATTCACATACTATACACAATATTAACATATGGTATCAAAGATAAGTTCAGGTAGATAAATATATCTCACAAGATAATCCCTATATCATTGACTTACAAAAGAAACGATGGAGGTATATCTATTATTTAGATTCCTAGATCTGATAGGTTTGATCATCCTACATGAAAGTTTTGATGGAGGAAGTTACAATGTGGACCACCCATTGTTATTGGTCATGGTAGAGAGAAACCATATTTTATTCTTCGTTTACCATATTGGAGTCTCTTGACTTATTTGTGGATTTTTTGTTGTGAGTTAGCATGTTATTTTTTAGTGGACCAGTTATTTAATGGTGCCTTAAGATGCTTGAAGGTATCCTTGCATAGATCATTGTTGAGATCAAGTGTAAATCCTATAGGCTATGTTTGTTCCTAGATATGATATTGGTACAACTTGCATATTAATCTTGCATTTTGAAAAAATGTAGAGGTATACACTTTGTGGGTGGAGTAAACCTACTAGTGATTATTCCTTTGGTTTTCCATGTGCATTAGTGGGTGAAAGATCCCATGATATCATGCTAGTGTAAGACCCTTCAATGTTTATTAACTAGGTATTTGGGATTAAAACATGTGAAACCCACTCAATTTTGTCACCTAGGTCTAAGTAGACTTTGCACTAATGAATCGTCAAATCAAGGGAATGCATGCATCCTAAAAACAATTTACAACTATATTCCCATTTAAATGTGATAAAGTCCAATCATATCTATTCAAAGAATTATTTCCTGAAAAAAATTCATCATCCATCATGTGTTCTAAGTCTCCATGCATCACTTCACCATGACACAACTCCCGCACGAAACATGTAATTAGTACACATGAATATAGTTCAATCACAACACATATTATTAAACCACAAGCTTCTCTCAAAATTGACAAGTAGACACATGGTATAAACACTCCAACACATGGAGTCCCCAAGTACATCATGTTAGCACTTTGTAAATCTGTTCGACTGATAAACAAACGACGAAGGTAACTTTTTCAACCAACTTTGAGACCCAAAACTAGCCTTTCAGATCTAGAGAGGGATCTCTAGGAAATGGCACGATATCCGCGTAGGATATGACTTTGAAATCAATGGCTAGATTTAACACTTTGATATAATGGGTTCTGGTTATATTGGCGCAAGAAAATAAGACTTGGGATATGGATTCGGTATGAGGAAAAGACGGGACAAATGAATCAATGACTGGACTCGAGAGGATAAGGCTATGTGAGCAACAACCTTCAGTGTAAAAATGTTAAGTGTGGTGGGAGAAAATATAGGAAGTAACTCGAAGCGCCGCTGCGGGTGAATTCAGAGTTAGCTTTAGAAGAAAACATTTTGTCTAAGTGGCGCGAACAAGGGATGCTGTACAATGAATCCGCAGGTTCGAAAATTCGTTCTGAAATAGACAGAAAAATATATGAATAAAATATGACAGGAAACACATACGTAAAAAGAGAAAACACAATACATTCAACTGCTACAACTAGAATCTTTTCATCAAGTTACAGGACCTTTGCATTAAATTCCGGTCAAAAACTCAGATTACATACAATAGCTGTCGTCTACCAATTTTTCCAACCAACCCTGTTTACATGAAAATGATCCCCATATATAGAAAGATAATGTCACCCTGGGCTGCTAGGGTCAAACTACTCCCTCCAAGAATCATGGATCCATTTTCTTTGAAGGAGAACAATAACTTCAATGGATTCACTAACAATAGAAAACCCGACTTTGCCAAATCATAATCGTAACCAAAATGTTATTTACAATAATTAATCATGATCAAAATTCGACCATATGGTTGTGATGAGTCGTCCTGTGCACTGTTGGGCACTTTGTCACCCTTTCACAATAATCCTACTACACAACAATAACCTACATCAAAACACGCAATGGATTGTGCAACAAACTGGGAAAATAGGCGTTAAATATTACATAATATCTCATGGATAAAAAAATATTTTCTTAAACTAAGAGAGGTTTTTGTAGTTAATATAGTTATAAATAAAAAAGTCTCTCAGTTTCTTTAAATTCATTTCCATCTGGCCGAAATATGTGTCATTAAAACATGTCTCGGACATGAAATCATGAAAACTAAAAAGTAGGGCTCAAATATTCCTTTGAATCTCCCAAACCGTGACACATTTTGCAAATATGAGAGAGGTTTTTATTATTTGGTTTGTTCTCGACAAAAAATTCTCGGGGATTTTCAAAATTCCTCTCCAATTGGTGATAAATTGATCTTGAAGTTGACCACTAAACCAATAATTTGCGTAGTGCGACCTGTAGCCTATGCACAGGAAAATCCACTGCGCGACATCATCCTATGTGTGACAGCCCACTGCGCGACGATATCCAATGCGCGAAAACATCCTCTACGTGAAAACATCCTTTGCACAACGACATTCTCTGTGCGACAACATCCTTTGCGCAACAACATCCTCTGCACGGTGCACAGTGAATTTTGCATCGCGTAGTTGCAAATGGAAAAGGGAAAAAATAAATTAAATCTTCCTTTTGAAAATGACCCTTGGAGATGTTAGATTCTACTAGTCATAAACACAATATGGGTTCTAACATGCATGACTTTGCAAATTGTTGACAAACCTATAACCTTAGCTATGAAAAACATGGTGCTAACAGCTGGCTCCAACGGGGATGCTATCCTCCCTGTGAGGTAGAAAAGAATAGTAGACCAGGTGCCTACCCATTGGGATTCTCCCAAACTTAACTTTCCAATTGTAACTTGTAACCTGCATCCGTTGAAAACCCAAAACTGTATATGCTCCAAACTGAAATTTGAAACTAAGTTGAAAATGAAAACTGCAGATTGCTAAAATAAATGCTCATAGTACCGAGCTTATTCACACTCCTACCTACCCTAATTGCTGAAAAATATGTCAATAAAGTGAATTCAAAATGCCAATGCAACCATGCAATCACTTTATACACTTTTTGGTTTCTTTGCACATGCTTTCTCCAAAGCCTGTTTACTGATAAGTCATTCAAAAACTTATCTATAAATTCAAATCTCAAAAAATTAAAAACATTGGGACTATTTGTCGCCTCCACAAAAAATTAAAATGGATCCTATAAAACATGCACAAAACAACAACCATGTTTCACCCCTTCCCCTGCATTCTCGTTTTTATGTGATTTAACCTGTTGATTTCAACCAAGAGGATAAAAAATCTTTTGAGACTGCTGGAAATAACAATCTTCTGAATCAAAAGACAGTGCTGGCTGAAATGAAACCCTTGGTGGAAAGAAATCCATATCTAACATCGGCGTTGATTGACCATCATCTTTATTTCCAAGCTGGTAGTTGAGCACATGCTGCAAATCTGAACTGAAATAACCTTCCATGTAATCAACAACACGATCATTAAATGCATGAGAAGGTTGTTGGTGTTCCTCACTGATAACAATTTGCTCATGTAAAATAGTGTCACTGTGAATGCAGTTGTACTTCTTTGCTTCCTCTATTATCTCATGATTTACTTTCAACAATTCAAAGGGAGAAAAACATAATGGAATATCGTTTTAATTTGCAAGTCCACCCCTTTCTTCATATTCAACATCATGCCTGGAGGATTTCTAATTTGAAACATTATAAACATTTTTCTTCATCAATTTCAAAGAAGCAAAACACAATGTCAAGGTTATTTCACCCGATTCAAAACCTTCTTCATTTTCTTCACTGCTTTCATATGCACATTTTTCAATTTCTTTGGATTTCTGAGCACATTCATTTTAAGATTCATCTTCGACCAATGGCTACAATTTTTAACTAATAAAACCTTCCCTATAACAAGCAACAAGGTCATTAAACACATGAGAAGATTGCTGCAATTTATTGTCAATTATTTCCCATGAATCAGTGTGATTTTGCATCAGTACACATTCCTTTGCCTCAGTGATGATATTTGAATTTTCTTTCAACATTTTAAACGAAGCAAAGCATAAAGGTAAAGAATTTCCTTCAGCTGATTCGATACTTTCTTCATATTCTTCTTTGTAGCTGTGATATGTAGGATGATTGTACTCATTACACTACTGAAAAGGAACATTTTCTGATAGAGAACGTGCAGCTGGTTGTTCTAGGAAGTCAACATCATAACCATAATCATATTCATCATATATAGGCAAATCAACAACATCTACAATGTCATATAACAAGAAAACGCTTGGGACATCAACCTGCTCTTCAACAAACTAATTTGCAAATTCATTTTCTTGAATGTCTACAAATGAATACATAAAACAATCAGCTCCGTGCTTATCATGGGATGGATCAGAAGCTAAATTATCACCTTCTTTTTCAATAAGTGGAATATAATCCTTTGCAAAATCATCAAAATTTAAAGCTTCAAGAGGACATATGATATTATTAACCCTCTTCTCAAGATTCAAAACAATTGTTCTTTATTCATATTCATTGTCATGTTCTTTAACCTCCAAATCCTCATTTCGAATCTGTTTACATGCTTGAATATTGTATTCAACTTCCTGAGCAGTGTTGAACATCTGCTGCAAAGACATAGACTTCCGCTCCATCAAAAGAAAATATAAGTCTGATTGAAAGGTTGCTACATAATGGACTTCTTTAGGCAGTTTATAATAAATACTAGAAAAACTCCTATTGAAATTTGAGATGATTTCATATTTATTTCTTATCATGGCATAAAACTTTGAAAGGAGTAGATCCCATGACTTTCTCTCACCCCAAAATCTACCAAACGTTTCCCTCAGTTCATCCCACGAGAAAATCGACTGAAGCTGCAAATGTTTGAACCATGTTTTGGCATCTACTTGTAAGGACTAACAAAATTCCCTCATAGACACATCATCATGTTCGATCTCAAAAGGGTCTATGAAATGCTCAAAGACCTGAATATGTTTTTTAGTTGACTGTCCATCAAGCTCTCCATCGAACTGAGGAAGGTACTTATAATGTTTCAGAGGAAAGTCATGAAGGATGGAAGGCAATTTAAGAGGACTGTATCTTTCTTGAATCTTGGAGGGTATAGGATTAAGAAAAGAAAGTACAAGCTCAACTTTGGTTTCATTAAGCTCACAAGAATGATCATGAATGTCATATGGTTCAGAGGAAGGAGATTGGTGAATATTGGCTATACAAGAAGGAGGTATACCTACAGTTTGAAATGAAGGACATACAAGGGTAGATCTCTGGGATTCATTTGAACGCAGTAAGTGAAGAAATATTCTTTTGAAAAACTCGAGAAAGGACAAGAAGATATTGATAAAACATAAAGTACCTCTTGAACTAAACTTAAGCTCGAGTACCTTATTTTTCCATACTTCTCTTCCATATCTCTGTCAACATGTCTCATTCTCCAGTGGAGTCTTTGAATTTCATTTGAAGCTTGATTGGGGTCACCATGAAAACTTTAGCCCTAGATTCTTCTACTAGTGGAATCACCTTCAAATGATTTTCTGATGTGTGGAGTCGCTAGAGTAGAAATACAACCAATATGTGCCTAAGTGTCTACTGCTCTTAGACCTTAGAACTGCAGCAATGTCATTCTTCCCAGGGAAAGTTTCATTCAATTCCATCCCCGACAATGGCGCTAGAATGTTAGCACTCCGTAAATCTGTTCGGGAGATAAACAAACGACAAAGGTAACTTTTTCAACCAATTTTGAGACCCAAAACTAGCTTTTCAGATCTGGAGAGGGCTCTCTCAGAAATGGCATGGTCTTTGCGCAGTATATGAATTTGAAAGAAGTGGATAGATTTAACACCTTTGATATAGTGGGTTATGTTTGTATTGGTGCAAGAAAGTAAGACTTGTACTATGGAGTCGGTCTGAGGAAAAGACGGGACAAATGACTCAGTGACTGGACTCAAGAGGATAAGGTTAGGTGAGAAAAAACCTTCAGTGTAAAACCGTAAAGTGTGGCGGGAGAAAATACAGGAAGTAACTCGGAGCACTGCTGCGGGCGAATTCAGAGTTAGCTTTAGAAGAAAATGTTTTGTCTAAGTGGCGTGAACAAGGGGCATTGTACAACGAATCCGCGGGTTCGAAAATTCACTCTGAAATAGACAAAAAAATATATGAATAAAATATGATAGGAAGCACATACGTAAAAAGAGAAAACACAATGCATCCAACTTCTACAATCTTTTCATCAAGTTACAAGACCTTTGCATTAAATTTCGGTCAAAAACTCAAATTATATACAATAGTTGTTGTCTACCAATTTTGCCAACCAACCCTGTTTACATGAAAATGATCCCCATATATAGAAATATAATGTCACCCTAGGCTGCTAGGGTTTAACTAATCCCTCCTAGAATCATGGATCCATTTTATTTGAAAGAGAACAATAACTTCAACAGACTCACTAAAAATAGAAAACCCAACTTTGCCAAATCATAATCGTAACCGAAATATTCTTTACAATAATTGATCATGATCAAACTTCGACCATATGGTTGTGATGATTTTTCATGTTCATTTTTGGGCACTCTTTCACCCTTGCACAACAATTTTGGTACACAACAATAACCTACAACAAAACACACAACGGATTGTGCAGCAAACTAGGAAAATAAGCGTTAAATATTACATCATATCTCACGGATAAAAACATATTTTCCAAAACTGAGAGAGGATTTTGTAGTTAATATTTTTATAAATAAAACCTCTCTCAGTTTCTTTAAATTCATCTCCATATGGCTGAAATACGTTTCAAAAAAACATGTCTCGGACAGGAAATCACGAAAACTGAAAAGTAGAGCTCAAATATTCCTTTGAATCTCTGAAACTGTGACACATTTTGTAAATATGAGAGAGGATTTTATTATTTGGTTTGTCCTTGACAAAAACCTCTTGGGGATTTTCAAAATTCCTCTACAGTTGGTCATACATTGATCTTGAAGTTAACCACTAAACCAGTAATTTGCATAGTGCGACTTGTAGCCTGTGTGGAGGGAAATCCACTGCATGACAGCCCACTACGCGACGAAATCCACAGTGCAAAAAAATCCTCTATGTGACAACATCCTCTTCATGATGACATTCTCTATGCGACAACATCCTTTGTGCGACGACATCCTCTATGCGGTTGGCAGTGAATTTTGCAGCACACAGTTGCAAATGGAAAAGGGAATAAATAAATTGAATCTTCCTTTTGAAAATGACCCTTAGAGATGTTAGATGTTGCCAATCATAAAAAAAATATGGTTGCTAACATGCATGACTTTGCAAATTGTTGACAAACCTATAACCTTAGCTATGAAAAACATGGTGCTAACACATCACATAATCATAAAATACCCTTTGCACAATGCAAAACATAAAAATTCATCGTGTCATTCATGCCTTTGTGAGAGTGGATTCTTTACAAAACAAACACACCCCATTTCTAAAACCATGTGCATCCACACACCACACACCCGCCAGATCTGATTATAACTAGATATAACATGCATGCACATGGATCACATTGATATGATTGGGATTTTATTTTTTTTAAACTTGGTCCATGCTCCTCCACGTTGATCCTCTTATCACCTAATGTGATCCTAGTCATGGATTTTATTACTATCACTACTTCCACAACCACATACCACAAAATCCCCCAAAAAACAATCCATCCAGAGTAAAATTGTATTTCCCAACCATAGTCAATACAACAATATACACTTGAGTATATCGACACACACAAATAATTCACATGATCATGATTGTAGGATGCTTATACCATGCATCATCTTCGCATTATCTCAATGCTACTTGTAGATCACTACTCAAGTAGCAACTCGTCATAGGTCATACATATAACATGGAATTCATCTTCTCAATGACAATCAATTTATGATCCATGTCACATCATACTTAATCAACAAAAATAGGATTAGATTTCCAACTTTAATCCTAAGTGGATCTCCACCAAAATTTGTTTGAAATTTTTTTTTCATTCATGCAGTTGTTTCCTTTGGCTTGAATTCTAGGGAAACCTATTTCATGAACTTTTATCCACTATTTCACCCAATTGTAGCACACATTGAAATCATACCAAGCTATAATCATTATGTGAACTGCATGAAGGCGGTCTTACACTTGTATGATCCCATGGGATCTTTCACCCACTATTACACATGGTAGACCAAAGGTGCAATCTCCAATAGGGTTATCGTGGACAAAAAGTGTAGATACTGACACCCCTTCAGAATGAAACATTAATATGAAAGTCGTACCAAATCATATCCAATAAAAAACACATCTCGTATTCTTTGTGCTCAATCTCAACATTTATCCAACACCATTGAGAATACCATTGACGATATTAGGACACCATTACATAGCTCATCCACTCAGTAGATTTTTTGGAGATATTACACACTCACCTAGGTAATTTTTTTCCTAAAGTTTATATTCCAATGTTGAGGTCACTTCCATAGATGAGAATATWGATCCCCCAAAAATTAGGGCACCTCCTACAAAATATGGCACCTTCCCTCTTCAATTCAAATTCAATTATACCTTAGTTAGACTAGTGGAAGTCACTCATGCATGGTAACCTCARTTTTATCACCAACAATTTCATTTTCACCTAGATTTCCTCACCAAGAGTGCGCATATCTCATGCATGTGGCCAAGAGGGTGCATATATTGTGATTGCATGTGTTTCTCTCACTTCCACACTTGTGACTCGGTTAATTGATGATTKCATGGATCAATTCACTAGGACTAGGTGGAATATTACTTCARTTTTTGTTAGTRAGTGTTTAGATCTCTCTAGATCACTAGTATGGTGAATTCGATTAGCCATGCAAATTATATYATGTGTATTTTACCATTTTACTTAGAAAATTAACACAATTMTTTCATTATACTCTCTTCTCTTCTCTTCTCTCTCGCAAGCTTTGTGTGTTCATTTTCCACTATCTTGGTTCACTGTGAAAACTTCACATGGTATTAGAGCTTTGATTGCTAGGAGAAAGAACACAATCATTTCTATCTATAGGTATAGGAAGAAGATGTAGTTAGCAAATATGGATTACTCACTATAAGTACTTCTCACGCCTCACAACTACTTCAAGTGCAAGATAAAAATTTTGCATCAACTAAGATGCAGAGGCTTGTACCAGATTACTATGGCGACATAGATTAAGCCAATTTCTATTGTCAATAAGAAAATGTATCTCAACCACATGGATGAAGCCTACAACCTCCTCTATGTGTCTATGTCCCCCAAGGTTCTGTTTCACATTGAAGCTTGTACCATACCATATTATATTTGGACAAAGTTGGAGGATCTCTTTGGAAAACATGATGAAA
Organism: Picea engelmannii; assembly: GCA_009831015.1. Taxonomy (NCBI): domain Eukaryota; kingdom Viridiplantae; phylum Streptophyta; class Pinopsida; order Pinales; family Pinaceae; genus Picea; species Picea engelmannii. The sequence continues at coordinate 2,233,958 of ML777066.1, read as the reverse complement.
TGAGAGGCCATATGCTCGAGGTTGAGCTGAATTCCTTAGATCCGAGGAATTTTGATAACATCTAGAAATGTTTTACAAATTTAAAGTCACTCCTCCTTCCTATAAAGGGATGCAGTGTTGAAAAATAAACTCAAGAAACCCAGTTGATCCTTCCTATTCTGGAAAAACTTGGTCTTGATTATGTTTTTTTCATCTCACCATTCCATGCAAACAGATTCACTTCAGGATCGACCTGGAAAACGACGACATCAAATCAATTTATTGAATCCCTCAGGCATGAGCAAGACAAGCTCATCAATATGGGTATAATCAAGGGATCCAATATGCATGCACTTGTTGTGTATGAAAGCAGTAGCACATGCAATCTAAAGGCCAAGAAAAAAGGAAAGGGAAAGGCACATGTAGATCCAAAGAAGGATGGTTACTCCAAACCCTTCGATGATTCATCAGAATCCAAAGGTGGAAAAGGAAAGAAAAGGAATACCAAATGCAGTTACTAAAACCGTGGTTATCATCCTGATTTTTCATGCATGAAGAAGCAGATTGATCTTATGGCACAAATTATTTAGAACAAAAACCTTGGGGATCAAATTCTAGAAGCTTCTGAGAAGAAGTTGGAATATCAAGACAAACAAGTTAACTCTCATACATGGATTGCCATTAACTCTTATCCTTATGCATGGATATTAGATTCAGGTGCATCCCACCATATGGTAGCAACTTAGAATGTTTTATCTTCTATTTCTGAATGCATGAGTCCTCCCATCCTCTTGGGATATGATGCCCCAGTTGAGGTCATTGTCCAAGGGAGAGTAGAACTCCCACATGGAATTTTTAAGAACATCTTGAATGTTACAAAATGCTTTGTGAATCTACTCTTTGTTTATCGGATAACACATTTTGGTACAAGAAAAAGGGTGGAATTCACACTTGATTTCGTAACCATATTTGACATGTATGATAACTCCATGATTGTTGTTGGTGAGGTAAACCACCAATCTCATTTTTATGCTTTTAGTAAGTTCATTTATAAATATGATTATGTTATACTATTGACGCATGTTGATGATACTAGTAGACTATTGCATGAAATATTCAACCATATAAACTTCAAATACATGCAACAACTATGCAAACTTGAAATGGACACCAACTTGCCCAACATACATTTTCCAAAGGAATTTGTCAAGGATTCATCTTGGAAAACATCCCTAGGAGAATTTTGAGAGAGGGAAATCCTAGAGGGCCTCCTCTCCTTTGGAGCTTGTTATCATTTTATCTTGTCAGCTTGCTTGAATGGAATTGCAGGAATTGAAGATCAATGGTTGTTCATGAGGCAGGAGATTCATGAGCTGCAAATGATTTTTAGTAATTGCCTCCTTTCATGATCTTTGTTCTATTTATCTTTTAAGTCATTTTTGTAGAGAGGATCTTTGTTTGATGATATTCTTCTTTTTGTTATCTTTCTTATACCTTCGTCCATCAATTATATCCCTTTTAGTTTGGTATGAGCTTGAGTGCCTTAGGATGTGTTGAATCCATGCCCAATGGAATGCTTATGTTGGTAGTTTGTTTCCCTCTACCTTTCTTGCTCTTCCTTGTTGATCCACCCTTTTAAAATTGATTTAATTTTTCAGGCTTGAATGGTTGATGTAAAAGACCTTTTTAGTGATGTTAATGAAATAGAGCCTACTCTGGTTTTGATGTATCAGATTTGATGAAATCTTGTTTAATGGAAGTTAGCTTTCTTTTTGTCATCTTAATCTCTCTCATTCTGAAATTTTACTGTCATTGAAGGATTCAAATGATATTTTGTAGCTGCATGACAATGGATGTTTGATTGTTAAACTGTTATAGCTTTCTCAGAGTTTTGTTTTCTTCGATTTAAGAAGTTCTTGTACCTGAATCATTTCTCTTCTTTGTCTACTGGCATACCCCGAAGCTAGTGGTAGAATCACTTCATTTTCTTACTAAGTATTCCTCTTATCCACACTAATACTCAAAACCATGACCTAAGTTAAAACAATACCTCTTTTTTTGATGCACTTCATCCAAAATTTCCTATTTTTTGACATTGTTGAACTAAGTTCTATCTAATTGACACCACATTTAATACTTATCTCATAAAATTTTTAATGGGTACTGGGCTTATCCTCTAGTAGTATGAGGGCGATTCTCAGTGATAACATAGCTCATTCATAGTGATTTGATGGGACCCTTTCTTCATCCATCCATCAAAAAATCAAGGTATGTGCTTACATTTATTGATAATTTCTCATGATACACTTGGGTGTATTTTCTTAGGTACAAGTTCAAGGTTTTTGAGCATCTCGAAGACATAAAAGAACATGTAGAGACTCAATTCAGGAGAAAGGTAAAAATACTCTGCATAGAAAATGGGGGGGAATATGTGAATCAATATGTATAGAATATTTGTTTAGAGGCAGGTATACAGATACAACACATAGTACCTTACACTCCACAGAAGAATGAAGTAGCCAAGAGGAAGAATCAATCCCTCAAGGAGATGGCCACTTGCATGTTGCATGAAATATCTCTACTTTCTAAGCTTTGATCCGAGGCACTTAACTATTCCAACCACATTATAAACATATCTCCTTACATATTTTTCAATCACAAGACTCTCTATGAGGCATGGAGTAGTAAAAAACTGAAAGTCACCGACTTTTGAATATTTGGATCACGTGCATGGGCTCACGTACCCTCTGAAAAGAGGAAAGCATTAGATCTTCAAAGCACCACATGCATTTTCATGGTGTATCCAGATGGTGTAAAGGGTTATAGGTTACTTGACCCCTCTACGGCTAGGCCCATCATTGATCACAGTGTTCAGTTTGAGGAGAGTCCCTTGCAAGCACCATTGGAGCCATATGCAGAGACCTTGGTACCACTGCCTGCATTGGACATCAGTGATGATGAGTCCAATCACTCAGATCATGGTTCATATCTGATGTAATGTCCCCATCCACCAACAGGTCGAGCAAYGCCACTACTCTGACACTTCACTTAGCTCTGATACCAATTTGTAATGTCCCCAACCACCAACAGGCTGGGCAACGCCACTGAGAAACATACATATATATAACATGCATTTGTAATGAATTCCAAAAAAATTACATAGAGTTACTRCTACCATATAGACTCAAATGGAATTGACAGTAATTCCTACATGCAACGAAACACATGATAACATTTCAAGAATCACAGACATGCATAACATACATAATTAAGCACGTAAATGATACTTATCTTTTAACTGGAGTAAAACCACCAACTGTGTGCAGACCTTCCATGAACCTCCCATCCTTAGACCACACTACTCATCACTCTTAGGTGTGGGTCACCCCCGAGCTAGGACTAAACTCCACCGGGAAAGGGATTCCTAGGATAGGCAAGATCAATAGGAAAGTCACGCAGTTTAAGAAGAAGGATTCTCTCCCAGGAGCCACTTATGCCCACTGCTCACAAATTCTCATGCCCCACATTCCTTTCCCACCCCAGGAGTATACACCTTCATTGTCACACAATCCATTGGCTGATCCACCACCCTTACCTTGGGCTTCAACAATAGGTCGGACCAGAATTCTCAAAGCTCTGTAGCAGCTACGGGACTCCCTCTAGGAGAAATCACTTCCTCAACACACTCTCTCACCTGGAGAGAGTTTCTCACAGGCCTAAAAACATACTTCTTCAATCCAAAAAAACCTCTCTCACCTGGAAAGAGAGTTGTTCACATGCCTGACAACCTGCCTCTTCAACCACGGGCTTGACAACCTACTTCTTCAAACCAAAATAGCTAATTCGGGTAAGGCAAGGGACGACTTAGTAATTTATAGAGGTGTATAATGGAAATGGTTTCAACAATGGTGGAAATGGTTAGTTGCGTGCTTTCTCAATGCATGATTGAACTCGTGAGGAGAGATGGGGTAGACTGGTCTAGCATAGCGAAGATGGTGAGAACGTGAGAAAAAACTGTTTGTGTGTGAACCCCTTTCTGTGAGTGGGTTCCTCCTTGTGCATGAGTGAGTGTGTGTGCATGAGTGCCCCCCCCAATAAGAATTCCCCCCTTAAGAATGCATGTGCTTGAGCTAACACTTGTCGCTCATGAAGCACGTTCCTTCCCTTTGGAAGTCACCTATCTCCCCAAGGAAATTAGGATAAAAACATATCTTTCTAAACAACTTTTGGAATAATAATAAATTATTATTGTCTTGGAATTAAGCCCCTATAATTATCCCCTCTTTATAACCTCTCAGCCCCCTCTCCCTTACCCAACCTAGTGGAGTATAGTCCCCCACTCTCTTTTATCATGGTCGGTCTACATGTAACGATGTTTTTATATTAATAATATGAATATTTACATGTACAAAACAGGCTCCTGGCCTTTAACACCTAGGCTCTCCAACCTACTAACACATAAGCCTACCAACTTATAATTTCCTGGCTCACCATCCTACAAACCATGTTTACAATTCATAATACAAATGGGGCTCGTCCTAGGGATATTACAATCCCCTCCCCTTATTTTTGCACTGTCCTCAATGCAACGTTTTTACATAGCATCAACAAGATTTTCAAAATATTCAAAAAGATGTGGGTATTCTTCCCACATATCATCCTCATGCTCCCATGTCACATCCTCATGACCGTACTAGGTCCACTGGACCTTTACAATCCCTATGGCTCGATTCCAGATCTTTTTTCTCTTTCAGTTCAATATGTGCACTGGATGCACTTGCAAGACGCCTTCTTTCTCCACCTGAATCACATTCCAATCAATAACATGATTAGCATCAGGTATATATTTCTTAAGCAATGAAACATGAAACACATTATGTACATTCATGGATGCAAGCGATGCAAGCATATATGCAACTGGTCCAATCCTTTTTATGATTTCAAATGGCCCACAATATTTGGCTGCCAACTTGGAACAGTTTCCCAGCTTCAGGGAACTTCTGTTGGCTTTCACTTTCAAGAAAACATGATCACCCACTTTAAAATCCCAGTGGGTTCTGTTCTTATCAGCATAAATTTTATTCTTGTCTTGGGCAACCTTCAAATTCTGCTTAATTTTCAACATTTGCTCTTCCATTTCCTTGAGAAACTCTAGCCCAACTATTAATCTATCAGCTGGGTTGTCCCAGCTTATTGGTGTGTTTCACTTTCTGCCATAAAGTGCTTCAAATGGGCTCATCTCCAGTGATGCTTGATACCCATTTTTGTAGGAAAATTCTACCAAATGTAGGTAGTCTTCCCATTTATATGGTTTGTCCATCACATACATCCTTAGCATGTCCTCTATCACTTAGTTCACCATTTATGTTTTCCCATCAGACTCGGGATGATAGGTTGTGTTGAAGTTCAGATTCATTCTGAACCCTTTGAATATCCCCTTCCAAAACTTTGAGGTAACTTTTGGGTCTCTGTCAGAAAAAAATGCCTTAGGAATACCATGCAATTGTTCTACTTCCCTCATATAGATATAGACAACATTAGCTTCCTTTTGAGTAGTCCTCACTGGAATAAAATGGGAATCTTTCGTAATCTTATCCACCACCACCATGATGGAATCATGTTGCTTATTTGTTCTGGGTAATCTTGTGATGAAATCCATTGTCACCACTTCCCACTTCCATTCAAGAATGGGCAATGGTTGTAGAAACCCAGCCAGGTGCCTATGCTCAGCTTTGACCTTCTGACACTCCATACATCTGGTGATGTATTATGCAATTTCCTTCTTTATACCTGGCCAAAAGTAATGGCTCTTGACTGCTTCCACTGTTTTCTGATATCCAGGGTGCCCATCATAAGGCACATTATGCATTTCTTTCAATATCATTATTATTAATTATTGGAAATTAGGTACATAAATTCTGTTTTTGTACAAGAGTGTTCCATCAACTTCTAATTTATAATCTTCCACTTTGTGTAGCATCTTTCCTTGCTATAGCTTTTCCACCAATTCCATGTACTGCAAATATGCATTTGCAGCTTTCATAATTCTACCTTTAATATCATTTTGATACATGCTAATGGTCATAGCATGTATTTCATGCAATCTATTGTTGAGTGCATCAACTACTTTGTTCTCCTTTCCTTTTATATGCTTGATATCAAAGTCATATTCACAAAGGAATTCCAACCACCTACTTTGCCTAGCATTCAGAGTTGGTTGGTCAAATAGATACTTCAAGATATGATGTTCTGTCCTGATTTCAAACCTCTTTCCCATGAGGTAATGTCTCCATTTCTTCAGAGCGTGCACTATGGCCGCCAAATCCAAATCATGAGTTTCATATTTCTTTTCATGCTCTTTCAATTTTCTAGACTCATAACATATTGAAAACCCATTCTGGTTGAGGACTCCTCCCAGTCCTTCTTTGCACGCATTTGTACACACTACAAAATCTTCATTTGGGTCTGCAATCCTCGGTATTGGAGCATTGGTTAACAATTGCTTCAATTGCTGGAAGCTTCTCTCACATTCTAATGTCCATTGAAATTTCTTCTCCTTCCTTTGCAAGGAAGTGATGGGGTGAGATATCCTTGAGAACCCTACAATGAACGTTCTCTAATATCCATCTAGATCCATAAAGGATCTGAATTCTATCACATTCTTCAGCATTGACCATTCTCTAAAGGCTTCTATCTTCTCAGGATCCACAACTATCCCATCCTTTGAAATAATATGTCCCAAATGATGGATCTACTTTTGATTGAATGAACACTTGATCAATTTTCCATACAGTTGGTTCTCTCTTAGCACGTGCAACACCATCCTAAGATGATGTTCATGCTCTCCCTCCAACTTGGAATACACCAGGATGTCATCCAAAAATACTATGACAAACTTGTCTAGATATTCCCTGAATACACCATTCATTAAGCACATGAAAACAACAGGTGCATTTGATAATCCAAATGGTACCACTATGAATTCATAATGACCATACCTTGTTCTAAAGGCGGTATTTCTGATTTATTTATCATTTATCCTTACCTAGTGGTACCCTGACCTAAGATCTATTTTTGAAAATATCTTGGCATCCTTCAACCGATCAAAGAGATCATCGATCCTTGGCAAAGGATACTTGTTCTTAATAGTCACTTTGTTCAGCTGTCTGAAATCAATGCATAATCTCAATGTTCCATCTTTCTTCTTCACGAATAAGACCGGGGCACCCCAAGGCGACACACTTGGGCGTATATACCCCTTCTTCAAAAGTTCTTCAAGATGCAATTGCAGTTCTTTCAGCTCTGGTGTACTCATTATGTAAGGATTTTTTGACACTGGAGCTTCTCCAGGAAACAAGTTTATAGAGAAATCAATATCTCTCTTTGGGGGTAGATCTGGTACCTCCTGGAATACATCCTCAAAATATTTTAATACTACATGGTCTTCAATATTTTATACCTTATCCTTAGGTGCTTCATCCATATGAGATGCAAATATTTGGCAGCCTTTCCTGTAGCACTTCTTCAGCTGCATTGTTGAGATTTCTCTAATAGCAATTGCTCTGGGAATTCCTTGGACTGTTCTCCGATTTCCTTCCTCATCCAAGAAAGTGAATGCCTTGTTACGACAGTTTAAGATGGCATGGTATTGTTCCACCAATCCATCCCAATTAGATAGTCATAGGAACCTAGAGGTAAGATGTTCAATTCATCCCTTGTGCTCAGTCCATTCATGTCCATCAGACATGACTTAACCAAATCAACAACCTTTATCTTGGCTCTTGTAGCCAACCACACTAACCAATATTTTTCATGCTTGCTTCTTAGAAAATGAAAAATTTCCACCATTCTAGGATCTATATAACTATGACTAGCCCCTGAATCAATTAAAATAATAAAGGCATGGTTATTGATGATACCTTCAACTTCAATCATGTGTGATTGAAACTCAGCTTGCTTGTTGTCGAGGGATGCATAGATCCTTGGTATTCTACTTCCCATGTCTTCCACTGTTTCTTCTTGCTAAACATTGTGCACAACTCTCATTTTGTCATTTTTGTGGGGGTAATATATGTACCTATGGTTTTATTTACAACCCCAACATTCCATAGGTGGTTGTCTTGGCATTTGCCCACCTATTTCAGCTTTCCTGGGCTCTCTAAAACTTGGTTTTCCTTGAGGATTGTTTCTGAAAAAGGGAGGCTTATTTCCCTTTTGTCTCATCTCTTTCTTGAATTTTCTCTTGTCTTCCCAAGCCTTCCGGAAAGTGGGATTTTCTCTTTGTTTCTCATATAATCATTTTTCTCTCCTTATAGTTTCTTCCATAGTTTTAGGATCATCATACTGGATCTTGTCACTGATGGGAGATGGAAGTCCACTCAGATATCTTTGAATTTTGACAGTCTCATCTTTGATGAAAGGGACATACTTCAGAAATTCCAAAAACGTTCATTCATATTCATCAATGGTCATGCTACCCAACTTGAGTTCAAAGAACTCTTTCATCTTTCTGTCATAGTATCTCTTAGTCAATAAATTTTTTTCGAAATAATTTTTGAATTCCTTCCAAGTAACATTTTTCTCTTTAATGTGTTGCACCTACACAAGTTGATCCCACCACATGGATTCCTTTCCTTTCAGTTTATACATTGCAATTCTTCCTTTTGCATGAGAGGAATAATTATGAAGTTGGAAATATTTCCTCATGCCAAGAAGCCATGTGTCAACATCTTCCTCCTTCTTGTGCTCTCCATCAAACATAGGAGGTTTAATCTTCTTCATTTCACCCTTCAATTCATACACTCCATATATCCTATGCTTTCTAACAGGAGATGGGCTTGAACTATTGTGTTCCCTCCTCTTGGAGTGCCCTTGGGAATGATGATGGTGTATTCCAACACTCCTTGATTTCCTCTTTTCATCAGGAGACCCGTGAATTCTTTATTTACTCAAGTCACTCTCCGTATCCAATTTATTTTCTATCCTTTCCAGGATCTATATCAAATTTATGTTGAATTCTCCCTATTGTTCCCTAGCTTTCATGAGCTTTATGTTATATTCTCGGTGATGTTGGACATCTTTCTGCAATCTTTCAATGATTTTCATCATGTTTCCTTCCTTATCTATCTCTTCTCCATGCCCATTGGAGTTTGATCCTTCAACTCCCAAATGGACATCCATTCCTTTAGCTTCATTCTATGAACTAAAATCATTTTGTGCCTCCTCCATTTCTCGGCACTACATGGAAATTTGGTTCGGTTCTGATAATCGTTAATTCTGCAAACACAATGTGCAGTCAACTAAAATTCGTCAAGCCATTAGTCCTTAACAAATTCCACAGTATTCATAAGCCAATCTGATTCAAGAAAACTTTCAAATTCCATTTTATTTCTGACCTCTTCCCTGCAATGATTTTTCAGGCACTAGCCCCTTTTTCTTAGCCCCCAACCCATGCGACCACAGGCTGTGGCCAAGTGATAGATGTATAGGTTCTTATTCAAGAATTCGGGCCTCCAGCTTCAAAAGTTTTCAAAGAACATCACAACAAATCTCTCATAGTTATGAATTAACGAACTCGCAAAGTAGGGTGGATCAACAGTCCAAGACTACCCAACATCCAATGGCTGACACCCATTGTGGAACTTCAGGCATCTGAGCTTCGGGACTTCGGAGGATTTCACATCCGCACACCCCCAACACCCTGAACTGTTAATCTCTAAACACTTCCATGTCACCTTTGGTGACGTTATTACGTCTCGTCACCTCAAAATTATAAAACTTTTAAAATTTCTTCCTTTTGTTCCCTTATGAACCATTCTTCCAGAGTGTCAAGTCTCCGGACTTCACAAATGGCACCACATGTCCACTGGGACTCATGGTTTTTGTACTTGAACTAAGATACCAAATAGTCACATCACTTAACACCTTTCAAATTGTGGGGGAATGCATCCATGGTTTGGAGTAACCCGCCTTTTGTCATGTAATTCCTTTGATCCTGACAGGTAACCCCCCAGGAAAATCATGGTTTGGATTATGGGACCACCCTGAGAAATTGATTCTCGTGCAATTTGGGTCCCCGTAATTCCTCTTGGTCGTCAATCTGGATGTATCGTGATCAACACGAGTGTGGGCCCACCAACCTTTAACTATGTTATTCAACCTTAGAGGCCACATAGTACAGATCTCAATATTCTAGGTGGGGGCACGTGGAAGGTATAGGAGAGGTCCACATCACCTCCAGGTGATGTCATCATGACTCACCACTTCATCTCTTTGGGCTTCAGAGCTTCGGACTTCGAGATTTTCAACTCCTCTACACTCGCTTTTCCTAGAGCGCTTTCCCCCAGATTTCACGATCTACTGATGCATGTCCTCCTTCGCGATCAATGGTTATGAGTGCTTCGACACTTCAGGCTTTGGGAGTTTCAAACTCACAACACTTGCCTCCTCCCGAATTACTTCCACCCGAAGTACACAATCTCTTGACGCGTGTCTCCCCCTTGATCTGATGACCACTATCCACTTTGGCTCTTTGGGATTAGGGAGTTTCAGACTCCTGCACACTCGTTCATCCCAGAGTGATCTCACCCAAAGTTCATAATCTGTCGATGCATGTCCTTCACAATAGAAGGTTGTGATCTACTTTGGCCTTCGAGACTTTGGGAGTTTGCCACACTCCACACTTGAAATCCTCCGAAGTGACTTTCCCCGAAGTCTCAGATCTGGTACCCCTCTGACAACCAATGACCAGGATCTACTTAGGCTATTTCTCTTTCTCCTCGATCACAGAACTTCCTAAGTGCTCTCGCTCCAAATTTGTGGATCTTGCGCCACCTATCAACCTGGATCGAAGGACTATCGATCCTTTGCACTCAGATCCGATGGCTTGGGATCTGTTTCCTCCTCAATGTTATCCTTTGCTTTCCTAGACACGGATCTAATGGTACAGACTCCTTCCAACAAAAGATCTGACGATTGTTATCGCTCCTCCTCCTGAGCTTTGTTTCTTGAATCCCTTTCTCCTTAGTGGGTTTCTTCGACACCTAGTCAACTTTCGGATCTGTGCACTCCTTGCAACAGATCTTCACGTCCCTTCATGAGAAAACTCAATATATTTCTCTCGATATTTTTAAGTCAAAAGCTATGTCAACACACTCCTTGCATGCAGGGACGCTCTGAACCTCGAATTTTGTCCCTTTCGACAACAATTCACTTTGAAATATTTTTCTTGTTAACCACTAACATGGCCCATCTAGGCTCAGTGTCGAAACCATGGCTCTGATACCAATTTGTAATTTCCCCATCCACCAACAGGTCAAGAAACGCCACTACTTTGATACTTCACTTAGCTCTGATACTAATTTTTAACATCCCCAACCACCAATAGGATGGGAAACACCACTAAGGAACATACATACATATATATATATATATATATATATATATATATATATATATATATATATATATATATATAACATGCATTTCTAATGAATTCAAAACAAATAACACAGAGTTACTGCTACCATATAGACTCAAAAGGAATTGAAAACAATTCATACATGTAATGGAACACATGATAATATTTCAATAATCATAGACATGCATAACATACATAATTAAGCATGTAAATGATACTTATATTTTAAATAGAGTAAAACCACCAACTACGTGTAGACCTTCCATGAACCTCCCAGCCTTAGACCACACTGCTCATCACTCTCAGTAGTGGGTCACCCCCGAGCTGGGACTAAACTCCACCAGGCAAGGGATTCTTAGGCTAGGCAAGGTCAATAGGAAAGTCACATAGTTTAAGAAGAAGGATTCTCTCCCAGGAGCCCCTTACACCCACTGCTCATAGACTCTCATTCACCACATGCCTGTCCCACCCCAAGAGTATACACCTTCACTGTCACACAATCCATAGGCTGCTCCACCTCCCTTACCTTGGGCTTCAACAATAGGTCGGACCAGAATTATCAGAGCACTGTAGCAGCTACATGACTCCTTCCATGAGAAATCACTTCCTCAAAACACTCTCTCACCTAGAGAGAGTTTCTCACAGGCTTGACAACCTTCTTCTTCAGTCCACAACAACCTCTCTCACCCAGAGAAAGAGTTTCTCACAGGCCTGACAACCTGCCTCTTCAACCGCGGGCTTGACAACCTGCTTCTTCAAATCACAATAGCTAATTCAGGTAAGTCAAGGGATGACTCAGTAAATTACAGAGGTGTACAATGGCCACAAGTTCAACAATGGAGGAAATGGTTGGTTGCGTGCTTTCGCAGTGCGTGAGTGAACTCGTGAGGAGAGATGGGGTAGACTGGTCTAGCATAGTGAATATGGTGAGAGAATGAGAGAAAAGACAGTTTGTGCATGAACCCCTTTCTGTGAGTGAGTTCCTTCCCGTGTGTGAGTGAGTGTGTGTGCGTGAGTGCCCCCCCCCCCAACAATAATTTACCCCTTGAGACTGCATGAGCCTAAGCCGACACCTGTCACTCATGAAGCATGTTCCTTCCCTTTGAAAGTCACATGTCCTCCCCAAGGAACTTAGGATAAAAAAATATCCTTCTAAACAACTTTTGGAATAATAATAAATTATTATTCTCTTAGACTTAAGCCCCTAGACTTAGCCCCTCTTTCCAACCTCTCAACCCCCTCTCCCTTAACTAACCTAGTGGAGTATAGTACCCCATTCTCTTTTATCATGGTCGGTCTATACACAATGATGTTTTTATATTAATAATATGAATATTTACATGTACAAAAAAGGCTCCTGTCCCTTAACACCAAGGCTCTCTGACCTACTAACACATAATCCTACCAGCTTATAATTTCCCAGCTTACCAGCCTACAAAACATGTTTACAATTCAGAATACAACTAGGGCTCATCCTATGGATATTACATCTGAGATATGAATCATATTTGGAATATGATGAGCATGCAGATGTTGAGCCACCACATATTCCCAAGTGGGAATATACCACCCAATAGTTAGCAGGAGATCTTGTGGGGGATCCAATAGATCAGAGGAGGATGAGGTCTCAGTTTCAGGATCCTCCTCATGCACTCACAACTACTGAACTAGTGATGCCCATGCATTTATGTACGTTTCTATATTCATACATGTAGACCTATGCATAGGCTACAGGGAATCCCTTCTGGGAAGATGTTATACAGAAGGAGTACAACTCTCTCCTTCAGAATTGTACTTGGGATATGGTTCTAATTCCTTTAGACATGAATCTTTTCATATGCATATGGGTCTACAGGACCAAGAAGGAAACATATGGACATGTGAGAAGGTATAAGGAAATATTGGTTGCCAAAGGTTTTCAACAGATCCATGAGATAGACTATGATGAGACCTTTGCAGCTCATGTAGCAAAGATGGACTCCATTTGATTGGCCCTTTCCATTGTGGTAGCCATGGGGTGGTAGTTTCACCGGATGGATGTGAAGAATGCTTTTCTTCATGGGGATCTCTCAGAGGAGATATACATGGAGCAGTCATAGGGGTTCATTCATAACTCTTCCTTAGTATACTCACTAAATAAGTCCCTCTATGGCATAAAGAAGGAACCTAGATAATGGTATGCGAAGATGGATGCCTAATTTCTCTCTCAACACTTTTTCAAATGAAAATCATATCTGAATGTCTACATGTTGAGGACCTTAGACTCCTTATTGATCTTATTTATCTATGTTGATGACCTCCTAATCACAGGTATTTTGGCATCAACAATTGTTTCATTCAAAGACATTCTACACACAAGTTCTCTATGAGGGACATGGGTCCATTGCACTATTTCCTTGGTATCGATATTAGTCAGGATTATTCAAACATCAATCTATCTCAGACTAAGTATGCTTGATATCTCTTAGTTAGATTCCACATGACCAACTACAAGTCTCCAACCACACCCTTTATGTCTGGGTTTTCCCTCTTTCCTCTCTTTTTTCCATGTTTCATTCTTAGATGCATTGTACAATGGGTACCTAACATGGCCTTAGTTGTCAGGACCCATTCATCATGTACACCCTAGTGGTGTTCAGGGGGGGTGTTGGAGATATTACACACTCACCTAGGTAATTATTTTCCTAAGGTTGATATTCCAATGTTGAGGGCACTTCCATATATGAGAATATTATCTCTTGAAAAAATTCCCCTACAAATTAGGGAACCTCCTACAAAATAGGGCGCCTTCCCTCTTCAGTTCATAGTTAGTTATATCTCAGTTAGACTAGTGGAAGTAACTCATGCATGGTAGCCTCGATATTATCACCAACAATTGCATGTTCACCTCGGTTTCCTCATCAGGATTGTGCATATCTCATGCATGTGGAAAAGATGGCACATATCTTGTGATTTCATGTGTTTCTCTCACTTCCACACATGTGACTTAGTTAATTGACGATTACATGGATCAGTTAACTAGGACTAGGTGGAAAATTTCTTAGGTTTTGTCAATGAGTGTCTATATATCTCTATATCACTACTATGGAAACTTCACTTATCCATGTAGAGTATATCAAGTGTACTTTACCATTTTACTTAGACAATTAATACAATTATTCCATTCTACGCTCTTCTCTTCTCTCTCGTAAGCTTTGTGTGTTAATTTTCTACTAGCTAGGTTCACTGTGAAAACTTCACAAGATTCATGCTAGCTTGGAAAAATAGATCCAAAAACATTTCAAGTGGCTCTAATACGGATTTGGAAGACACAAGTAGGGTTTCTCTCCACCATGACTAGTAATAATGGGTGATCAACATAGAAACTTCATCCATTAAAGATTTCACGTAGGATACTCAAACCTCACAGATGTAGGAATTTGAATAACAAGTCTACCTTTGTCACTTCATTTGTAATCCAATGATCCAAGACTCCTCTCCCAAGAGATATTTTTCCACCCAATATTTTCTCTGATACCATATGTAAAATTGAGCATAGCGAGAGATGTAAAAAAAAACATAAAGAAAACAACAAAAAATGAATTAGTTATTTACTATAGAAAACCTTTACTAGGAAAACCAATACCTAATATATATCTATTATTACCTTGGAAAATGCAATGAATCTAGCCAAAGAAAATGTCACTTGGGTCATTTTAAAAAGGAGTATGCCAAGCTTTTAAATAGGCTTCATCACATCAATAACATGAATGAATACTATGGGACACCCAATCCCATGGGCCCATAAACTACCCATCATTTTATTTAATCAAGATTTAACATGATGACTCTTTGACCAATTCAAGATTAACCTAACATGAAGATGCTTGAAATATCAACAATGGTGGAAGTAGAGGATCTTGGAAGTGAATGGAAGACACAACATAAAAAAGGCACATAGATTACATAAATCTGGTGGCGGGGAGAAATTTAAAATATCCACACTAGTCAAGAGTCTTTAATAATAAGTTATAGTCTTGGGATGCATCCAAAATGTGGAATGATGCAAAGGATGGAAGCAACATAGAAATGAGCTTTGGTTGGCCTTGAAGTAGAGGAGGATCAATAAATTGTGTTGATGTAGAGAAATAAAGAGTTAGAGGAGATGGAGGGAACCTTTGAGGAGTTGATATGGCAGATGAGTGATGAAGTAGGGGATGAAAATATTCATATCATAAGGGAAAATATGCTAGTTGATATTTCTAACCGTGAAATCACCATGGAAACTATGGAAGAACAAAGTCAAGAAGAATATGCATTTGATTGCTTGTCATTCTCATATTCTAAACCTATGGATAGACATGCCATTAAGAAAGAGACACAATAGAATGGAAATGATATCAGCCCATCCTTCTTCCTACCCCATACACCCATTTTTCTTTGTCAAAATATAGTGACCATTATTGTGCATAGTTCCAATGTGTGTGATTAGTAGTCAAAGTACACTTGCTATTGTGGCTTTAAATAGTTCGAGTGTGATTTCCATAAGTGAACATAATTTGTCCATAGTATTGTCTAGTTTAGTAAGTGTATTTGTAGGAGCATCTCTAATGGTGCAATATCTAGGACCTATAGGTTTTGTGTTGGTTGAGAATCACCAAACAAGAATGATGACACAATTGAATAAATCCTCCCGATGGGTTTCACTACTACACAATAGAGGTGAAGAGGATGTGGAATAACATCGGTTCCTCTACAATGTAATATAAAGTGCATAGAGGACAATGGATGTTATTTGTCTGGTAGATTTATAAAATACTATATGAGTAAGAGCATTGTTGTGGTATAAGAAATGCAAGTAGAGTGCTCCTACTAACCAAATATTGATGTTGGTTTAGTTGCAGGAAAATTTTATGGAGTTTGAAAAGCCAAAATCTAATAAACATAATATCATTGAGTTAAAAAAGATCAAGAAAAATATTGAATAAATTGTATGGGAATATAACCAATGGTTCTAGGATCTAATGAGACTCTTAACTTATACAATCTATAGGTGCATCATAAGGAGTGGTTTATTGGTGGCCTAATCACTTGCAGACTCCATTGTTACAAAAATATTCGACTATGCGTTGGGAAGAGTTATAATTTATAATACAACTTGAGTCCATCAATGCGTTGGTGGAAGCATCCATTCCAAGGTTGGCTCCAAGATTGGCCTTACTTCAATATCAATTGATAGCATTATCTGAACAGATTCAAAAACTAGTAAAAGAGAAGTTGAATGCCAGTGAGGTGATATGGTGTATGAATTGTAAGAAATAACTTATTATATGAAATTACTTCACTATGGTTCAAAGATATGCAAGTTTCATGGATAGATTGTTTGTAGGAAAGGATTATTTCAAGATTTGCAAGATTTTCCAAAACATTGGTTACGATCCCAATCATTGTCCATTATCATAGAAATATAGTAGGACTAAAGTGGTTATACATTGTGACTTTTGTATGGTAAGAACTCATCATATAGATATGATCCAAGTAGATATTGGTGGCTATGTACATGTTCCGTTGAATTAGAATGGATCCACATATTGGTATTTATACTACATTGTTTTAGGTCCTGAACTTTCCACATGTTTTTTAGGAATTTCCCTTGCACTTGTGGCATGTGATGTAGGGCATGAAATATTTAATTGTGTGGATATTGCATGGCCTATAAAACATAGAGTGTGTATTAATCTTTGTAAAAATATAAGAAACACCATAAATGGAGTTTGTATGCAAAAGTTGTGTCCCTAAGAAGTTGATGTATCAACTACCCTCCTAAGGAATCACAATTCTTTTTCCACGTCATTTCCTAAGGTTAGGGTTTTAGATATTTAGGGATTTTTCATATTAGGTATCATTCTTTATGTTAAAAGGTAGTTTTGGCCTCTTGTAATTTCTTCCTGCAAATGAGTGTAGTGGACAAATCTATCCTCAAAGATAAGCTACAACTTTTCATATTACAATATTTTCCCATTTCATTCACTAATAGAATTTGGGTTTCATTATACTACCATTCTCTTTGAAACATCTTTTGTTTTTCCATTTATATTTCTACCTTCATTTCATTCTATACATAATCCATATTAGTCTTATTAGAGCAATGTTTTTTGTTATTGTTTCTCCATGCATGTATCTAACAAGGTCATGGTATAGGGAGTTGGGTCTCAAACCTAAGCTTGGGGAAGACCACTCTCACTAGCCCAAGTGGCCTCCCATGGTGGAAGAAAATATAGATGATGGAGAAGGATATATTATCAAGTTGGTTCTCGAGGAATCCCTCACACAATATAGGAATGAGATGATGGATAATTTCACCTAGAATTTTCAATGATTTCCAAAGAAAATAGAGACACCTTCAATAAGTAGTCATTTTGCAGGTGTGACACCCTTCAAGGTGTTAGGAAATATGACACATTTCCATGCTAAACCTAGTAGAAGAGAGGAAGAAATATTTAATCAAGAAAGTAAATGACACAACAAGCACACAGTACACAAAGATTTTACCCTAGAAACCCAAACCAGGAAAACCAACATTCCTTGACCATTCTTCTCCTTGTTGTCTTATTCATTCAGAATAAAAGGTTACATGTCTATCCCTGGTCCACACCTAAGATAGAATCGAAATCATACCCTCTTTCTTACACAAGAACAACCATGTATCCAATTTATCTTACATATACATGACCAACAACCTCTATGATTATTTCATTAATTCATTTAATTCACTAGCCTTTATGGCCTTACAACACACCCTATGTATAGAATTTACAACAGGAAAAACAATAAATAAATGACACACAAAAAAAAATGGTTACAGATCCATGAAGATCATTGGCTACAAATCCCACGAATCTAGGGATTTAGTTACAGTTGACTACCAAGTCAGATTACCCATCGACTACCAGTCAACCTTCATTCGATCATTGTCGGTGCAAGTTTGATCAGAGTAGGGTCCTTAACAGGTTACCAACAAAAGGTACCAAGTAGTCTAGAGCGCTGGAATTTTCATCTCCTCCGAAGAGAAGAAGTCTCACTCGAAGCGCTACTGAGATAAATAGATAGGGAAGGGTAAGGAAAAGACTTAGGAGGATTCACAGAACCTTCTAGACCCATCTTGATCTTGCACAAGACATATAAATATCAAACAGATTTGAATCTTAAGTGTGCAAGAATCGAACCTACTTAAGTTGCAGAAAATCATTTAAACACATAACCATCATGAGGAACTGATAAACCATAAAGAAGTATTGTAATTCATGAGTAAAACACAAGAAGACATAGCATATTTTGAAAATTTAGATCCTTATTTATATTATCTTTAGAATCTTCCTTCATTTAAAATCTCAAGACCATACAGTAGTACTCTATTACATACGTTTGGCTATGGAATCACATCATAGAGCTCTAACTCTCAAAAGGCGTACAAATTACATTATAGATTCAGACCTTTTCTTGACTCGTTTGATAACAACCCTATAGAGGGGGAAAGATCGGACAATAATACCAATCGAACGACTCAACAACAAATGGATGAACCAACCAACCCTTTACAATTTGTGTTCATCCCTATATATAAGCTAGGTTGTGTCCTATGTCTCAGGTTGCACACTTTCTTGTTCTGTTGCAACCATTTTTTCTTAGCTGGCGTTGCGTTGTCCTTTTCACAACTGATTTATGTTGCTCTTTCTTTCTCTGTTGTCCAACTTCTTCTAAATCTTACGCAACTCATACTCATTCAAAACTTGTGCGATTCTTTATCCCAAAAATGAAGGGCCCAACAGGCTCCGACCACAACCCTTGACTCGCCCTCGATTCAAGTGATCGGTTCTTTCACAACTTCCAAGAGAAACTATTATTTTCCCTTGTCCTCATTTTCTTCTTCCTTATTCTCTTATGTTTGTTATTTCTCTTCTTTTTCCTCTTCAAATGAAGAGCCCAACTCTGGGACCAGCTCCAAAGCATGCTCCCTCACTCCTTGAAAGTTTCCAACCTTATCTTGTCACTTCCTAACAAGGAGTGATGCCTCTGCAACAAATTGTTGGGCCTCCTATGTACTACACCCCTTTGTCTTGGATGCGACCAACAAGTTCCACTCAGAATATATTGTTGCATCAAATTGATGCATCTGCATGTACACTGTCTAAATGACAGGTCAGAATTCATGCAACTTTTTCTTCACTATAGACTGTGCCTGAAAGAGGGCATTCAGTTCATTGTTCGCATGTTGGATCTGGTCAAACTTCTGTTGTTTCTCCAGTGGATCCATCGTGGCTACAACTTCATCATTCAACACCTAGATCTTGGTACACACATCCTTTAGGACCTGGTTGCATCTAGAGATGATGCCCATCCAATCAATGACTTCCCTAAAAATCTTTGTGCATTTCGATGTGTACTTGTGTAGTGTTGCTCGGGCATTATTACCTTCCAGTACTAAATTCTGCATCTTCTCCTGCAGCTTCTAAGGTTGTTTCTATGCTTCTTGTTGAGTCCGCTACAACTGCACTTCTATATTATCAGCGCAAGTTGTGAGTTGTGTCCATGCTCCTTGGAGCAACTCAATATCATGCTCTGGCTCACCTGCATCGTCGGCTTCAGGCAGTTGGGGTGTGGCCTTGAAAATATTTGGCCAGGCTTTAGCAATCCTTTCTTGCACTCTTTCTTGTTTGTGCTCAACCTAGACCTTGTTATGTTCTTCTTGTTGTCTTGATGATTCACAAGGAAAGCTTCCTCCCTTGCGACCTCGGAAGATCTCTTGGTCTTCTAGAGAATTTTCTCTAGTTGATTAGTTGATACTCTGATTAGTCCAAACAAGTGCATAGTTGGCCACTGTGCAAGGTCAGTGGATGAAGGGGCTACGTCTCTGGGTGCTCATGTCTGTAGTGGAATTCCACTGGCCGTTGAATGCTTCGAGCGGGTCTCTAAATTCTCCTTTGTTGATGGTCCTGGAGCAATCATAAACCTTAGCACTGAGGGAAAGAGAGTCAGAACCTATGTTCTGGCTATGCATAGTTTCATCAACTCTGYGCATTGCTAAGGGTTCTGGAGARCTCAATCTATCTGTTCTTGCRTGGATGTTTCACTCTACCCAGGTGTTGATTCTCGTTCCTTTTGAACCTATGGTATCCCCTGCCCTTTTTTTGCGTCTACTTCCTGCATTGTGTTTTCTTGGGCACCCTTAWCCTTGGCCGGTGAGAAGATGTGCTGGTTSTTTTGGGCTTGTGGCTCCTCCAYAGTTTGGGTGTCCTTTTCTTGCGTAAATGACATAGTCTGTTGGTCTTGCATGTCTAGGTTTTGACCAGTCAGCAACAGGCTCTGCTCTAGTACTTTGGGGTTTGGACCAAAAACTTTTGGTCTTGGCTTAGGAAACTCTTGGGTTGTTTATGGGAGTTATCGCTTTACTTTCTCTAGCTGATCGAGCTGCATCGGCTCTGGGTTTGTGGTTTGGGGTGGACTAGTGGTTTTTGGGGGTGGCGACTAGGGTTGTGGTGATGACGGAGGGTTCTCAGTGATGATGGTGGATGGAAAGGCTTCAGGCTCAGGGTCATCCTAAATATAGATGATGGGGCCTGCTCTGACTATTGTGCGAGGGACAACCAATGCAATGGGTTGGGGGTTCAGGGGTTTATTCGGTGAAACCCCGGTTCTGAGCTTCTTCACCACTGGTTTGGTAAGGAACACAACACTGAGGATCTTGTTAACGTCCTCACCTATCAACATAGCTTCATATGGCAGCAGATGGAAGATCGACATCGTTCTTTTCTTATGCTCCAATGGTTGTGTCTCGTCTTCCTCCTCTGAGTCTGATTGTTCCAGAGATTATTTCCTCTGCAGATCTAAGCCTGAGCTCGGTCCTACACCTACTTCTTTTCCTTTCTTCTTCAGTAGACCCACATGAAGAATATAGTGCATACCCTACTTGTGTGGGTTGCGTTTAAATCCTGGCCACAAAATTACCTGGTAGAACGATAACATCCTTGAATGGAAATATTCCTTGCTAACATGCCTAGGCCATACAAATGTATGGTGTTGGTTCATACTGAAGGAAATGTTCCTTGTGTTGCAGTTGAGGAGCTCCTATGGAATACACAACCTTTTTGTTCATCTATCAGGCCATTGTACCACTTAGCAAATGCTACGGTGTTGAAAGTTTCATTCTCTGAATTCGTCCTGGACTGCCAGGGCTCGAACATCTTTGCCATGCACCCCTTGTCTAGTAGCATCAACACCCTTCCCATAGGTGGCTTCCACTTCAACATTTTAAATTCCATCAAAATATATCCATAGGTGAAGGTTCCTTCCTTCTCCTGGGCTTCCTCGCATGCCACTAGTAGTTCCTCCAGCAGGTAACTACACCAGTTGAACACAGTGCCATTGGCGCAAAAATTTTCTATTGACAATGCATCTAGCGTGTATTTTCCCTTGTAATATGATCTCATAACCTTGTTGGATATGATGTGACATCCATTTCTAACTATTTCTAGTAGTATGGGGTCAATTACTATTGTGTGTCCCCCCCTCTTTGTGTTGAACCTCTCGTAAAGGCTGGGCTCTCCTTTCTTTTTGTCGTTCTTACCAGGACCCTAGAATCCTTTCGATGCATATTCTCCTTTGAAGGACAATCTGGTAAGCTGATGAATGTATTCAAAATGGATTGGATACTGCCTATCCAACCAGATACTTCGTTCATGAACCCTGCTGATTAGAAATTTGGTGCACCACGCAACCTCACCAGTGGTGTCGAATACTAGTAGGTCTCTGAGGTTCATAATGGTTGAGTTGAATAAGTTGAAAAATTCTGATTTTGGCATGAATTGCATGCCTCTCAACTCATCTAGAGACATCTCCCAGAAGATGTCTGGGGGAACAAAACTGGATCTGTTAGGTCAAGATCGAGGAGCTTGACCTGCTCCACCTTCCTCTTGAGATCGCCCACGACCTCAACTTGGGGGTCACAGGGCTCGTTTGGTACTACATCCTTAGACATGGCGCTTCGGCTTCCTGTGGCTCTCGACATTGTGGATTCTAAGTTATCACGACCTCTGTGGTGAGATAAGGACTAGGGTCACGACTACGGGTTTCATAATTGCACAGGTTGGATTGCTCTACAGAATTCAGAAATTGCTACGTTCTTTGAAAATGATGTGTTATTTGGCGAGTTCTCAGAGCCTTATACTTGGCTTAGCGGCCAAGTTTAGCAATAATTATTGTTCATCATGAACGTATGGACACAACTTGGATCTAAGTTGTTTGACGGGATGGGTTAACGGGGTAAATCCTATCAACCGATCTTGGCATTTAATTGCACGATTTGGGTAGGGATGTGGCCGGTTTCAGACCTTTTTGTTTGATGGGTGGGAATCCTAGTGCGAATATCGATGGCATCTTTGTGTATCGCAGCTTTATGGCTTCACTGAATTCATACGGGGTACCGTAATTTCAATAAAGGTTGTGACTAGACTAGGTTCGTTTGGCACATGGACTTAGATCATATTCAGATTCGTTCTCCCTCCGACCACAAAGGGGGTCCCCGTTGTATTAATGACTTTCAATTATGGATTCTTTACATTTATGATCCTGCGTTGTTGATTCATTGGTTCTGTATCAAGCAACACTTAAACAAAAAATGAACTATGTGTCATGGCACAACACTGCGCACATCGACTTTATTAACTGAATTTACCAAAAATTTCAAAAAACTCAAATCTAACTATTATACATGCTCCTTCGGACTAGAGAAACAGTCCCTTTTTTTCAGTTTTGAAACATATAAGGTTTCAAGCAAGCGCCATTCACCCATCCTGGCCGCAACATACCATCCAGTTGCACGATTTTGACAACTCTTGAGGGTCAGATCTCCACAATTATAAATGGTCCCAACCAATGCATGTGCAACTTTCCAGGATGCTTCTGGTACCAACTATCGTAGAGTAGAACCTTGTCTTCTTGCGTAAATACTTTAGTATTAATATGTTTTTCATGCCAAGATTTGTGTCTTGCTTTTTCAACTGACTGATGGAATTCTGCTAGATATCTGGTCTCCTCAAGTTCTTTTAGCTCCATATGTCTCTGCACAATTGATTCCTCCAACATATGTGTGATCTGTGCAATGTACAAACTTGGAGTGATGAATTATGTAGGCACCAATACCTCTTTCCCATAAACTAGATGGAACGATGTGTACTTGTGGAGTTTCTTTGTGGTTGTCCTATAAGCCCACATTACTGCTGGAACTCTGTCATCCCAGTCTTCCCGATTTGTGAAACATACTTTTGTTAACCCTCTCTCCAGGACCGTGTTGAATGCTTCTATTGTTCCATTGGCCTGTAGGTGGTAGGGGTTGTTTTTGTGATGCTGGAGTAGGAACTCTACTGTAATATTTTCTATAGTGCCACTAATGAAATGGTCTCCCTGGTCACTAGTTAGGATCCTAGGACATCCAAATTGAGTGATGATATTCTCAAAGATGAACCTAGAAGCAGTATCGATCGAATAGTCCTGAACCATTGTTTCTTCATCCCAATGCGTAAGGTAGTTAGTTGTAGTGATGATGTATCTAGCCTTTGAATGCTTAGTTGTGGGGTTGATTGGTCCAATGAAGTCAAGTGCCCATTTCTCAAATTCCTGTAGGGATCGAACTGGTTAAAGTGGAAATTAATCTCGTCGTGATGGCTTACCCACTCTTTGACAAACATCACATGATCTAGCATATACATTTGCATCCCTGAAGAGTGTTTCCCACCAAAGTCCATCTTGTAGAAATTTCTGAGCGGTGGCCTTTCCTCCTATATGACCTCCCACAACTCCATTGTGGCATTCCCAGAGTGTATCATGTCTTTCATGATCCAAGACACATTCTCTGAGGATACTATCTAGTCCTAGTTTATATAATTGTCCCATGATCAATTGGTAGTCCACTGCTCTAACAACCATGTGGTGTTTCTGGGTTGTGGAATATGTTTCTGGGCAGGCCCTTGTTCTTAAGAAGAATGCTATTTCCTCTAGGTATTCTTGTATAGCCTCAACTCGGAACAAATCTGTGTCCGAGAGCTGATCATCGACTGCTTTGCCACTTGCCCTTGAATCTAATCTAGACAGGTGATTTGTTCCTACGTTGCATCTTCATGGTTTAACAATAACTTCAAAAGAAAATTCTTGAAATAACAACAACCATCTACAAATTCTCCCTTCCAACACAGGTTGGTTAACTAGATATTTCGATGCAGAATGATCAGTAAAGAACTTAAAATGAGAAACTAACAAATAATGTCTAAATTTATGAAAAGCATAAATCATGGCTAAACCCTCCCTTTATGTCGTTGTGTAGTTGCGCTCTTCTTGTGACAACTTCTGACTCGCAAAATAGATAGGATGGTCCATGGATCCATCTCCAGGTTGCGCTAAGATAGATCCTAAGGAAATCCCTGAAGCATCTACATGGACATGAAATTCATTTTCCTAGTTTGGGAATATCAGAATCAGTGTTGTGTTGAGCTTATCCTTGAGTGTCTCAAATGATTTATCGCATTCTGGAGTCCATTGGAAAGTTTCAACATTTTTCGGTAGGTTTTCCAAAGTTGTAGTAATGTTGGCATATCTTCTGATGAACCTGCGATAGTACCCTGTGTGTCCCAGCATGGTGCACAACTTCTTAGCACTCGTAGGTCGTGGCATATTCATAATGATCGCAAATTTGGCTGGGTCTACCAATACTCCATCTCAACAGACTATGTGGCCCAAAAAAATCCCATGTGGTACAAAAAAGATACACTTTCTGAGATTCAATGAGATCTGCAATTATTTGCATCTATCAAACATTAGCCATAGCAGTGCTACATTTCCTTGAGAAAACTATATATCATCCAATCATCCATATAGACTTCTATAAAATTGTGAATGAAATCTCTAAAAGTTTCTATTACAATCCTGGAGAAAACTACAGGGGTGTTCTTCAAGCCAAATGGCATCACGTTGTATGCGAAATATCCCCATTTTGTTATGAATGTGGTATTCTTTTTGTCCTCTTCGGAGATCCTGACTTGGTGGTACCCTGAAAATCCATCTGTGAATGAGTATGCTTCCTTCCTCGGAACCTGTTCTATCACCTCATCAATAAAATGTGTTGGGAAGGGGTCATGCACACAGACAGAGTTAAGGCTTATATAGTCTACATAGACCCTGATATCCTCTATGCCTTTCTTACTTTGAATGACTATTGGACTGACCCATTATGCTTATTCCACTGCAAAAATGAGTCCTACTTCCGTCATCTTATATATCTCCTTCTTAACCTTCTCTTTTACTCTAGGGTTAAGACGGTATGGTCTATGTCTCACCGGCTTGGATCCTGGTTTCAATTCGATTTTCATTTCTCCCATAACCCATTTGGTTCCATTTTACTCTAAAAAGTTCTTTGGGAACAAATCCTTATATTCCTGCAACAAACTTTGTATCTCTTGACTATTTTTCTCATCCCAGTAGTCTCCCACCATAGCTATCTTAGGTTGCTCTATGGTCCCCATACTGACTTTGCACAATTTCAATGGGTCATTGTAGGAGCTATCAATCTAACTAGGTATAGTGTTTTGGATTTCTTTGTTCCCTTTTGTCTCTTTAATAGCTAGTTTCCTTAATTCCTCTAAGTCATCTGGGCTTTCTGAGTCTCTGCTAATCTTATAACATTATATAGGATTCTTGGTTGAGGGAAGGTGAAGTTTGGTCTGAAGTTCTCGGTTATGCTTGGAAAATACCACTAAGTTTGATTTCTGATTACCATTATCTGTAAAAAGAAATTCTTTAATCTTTTGCAGGACTACTTCCAGCTCAGGGAACTTACTTGTAAACAAGAATTCCTTGCAGAAATGAGTTGCCATCTTCCAGTCGCTGGTATATCTTTTGGTCTCCTTGTGTATGAACCAAGCTTTCAGGATTGGACCTAGAGGGTGGGGAAACACATGAACCTAGAATCGAGAAGGTATTTCCATAGCTTTCCCTCGTGTCACGCACTGTTTGATATGCGCTTTAGGATCAGATTCTCCACTGAACAGTCACACAACTTAGAAATCCATCTGCATCTCTTCTTCCAACTGCTCCTTGTTCTGGAACCTATACCTTCTATCTTGCTTCGCATTCTCCCAATCTCTGAGTAAGGCTTTATTATTGTCCCACCATCTAGCAGGGGTGTCCTGGAGAGCTACATCCAGTACTGAGATTCTTTGGTCCTCTACTACCATTTCTTCCATTCTAAGTAGAAAATTGTTGAGTCCTGAGGTACCATCATATACTAGATGTTCTCCAACTTCGGTCCCAACCCATCTGGTTTCTCTGACAATTTCACATCTTCTTGAGAATATTTCGTACAAACCTTATTGTCAACTGTCAAAAGCCAATTCTGAATCTTCGTCTACTGACTATATGCTTCTCCAACATATTGATCCACCAATGGTAGGATTTATATAATCGTCTCTTGTTCCTGTTGTTACAGTGTACAACTGATCCAAGTCTTCTCCTTCCATATTATTGTCTGTTAGCTCTGTATATTTGGGTCCTATATATGGATCCAAGGGTTGAACTACTTTGATTCCATCATCCTCAAAGGTCATGGTTTCTTTCTGTAAGTCGATTATTGCATATTTGGCATAGGCCCAATCAATTCCAAGTAGTGTAGGGTAAGGGTCTTTATCCCCCATGATCTCAGTCACTTCAAATTCAGCCTATCTCTTTACTCCCACAACATCTATTTCCACATTCTCCACTCTTCCTATGGGGAAAATACAATATTGCTTTGCCATGATTAGCTAAATTGGGGAATATGGAAGCCTCTGTTTTCCTAAGGTTTCCCAGGTCTTCTTAGGCAGAATGTTCACATCGGATCCTAGATCCAACATGACATCCTTAATCTCAAATTCATCTAACTAGGGTACTAGTCTGAATTATTTTCCAGTTCATACTTTTGTTCTTTGCACTCTCTGAGTACCCTTTTCAAGAAGATTAGCCCTTATTCCTACTTCTATGGGTTCTTCATTCCCTAAAACTAGGTATAGTGCATTGTGCATATTCTCTGTTAATTAATCATTCCCAAGAATGTTAGAAAATAATTGAAACCAAAGGTCAACTACATTTTTGAGGTTGCTCAAGTTGTCTCAGTATGACTATAGGGTTTCTAGGTGCAGGGAGTGAAGCAGGGACTTGCACAATCTTAAGGTAAACAATAGGTTGTGGGATTTTTGCTCGCATCTCAGAGCTAGGACTATTCTGAAATACTTCTATGCATGTTTAAAGAACAACTTATGTTTTAGAGGTTCATACCTATCTTCTTTAGGTGTTTCTTTCTATATCTAGGGTAGAGTATCAGCATCAACTCCTGTCTTTTCTCCTCCTCGAGTAACAATGTTGAGGTTAGGAAATTGTCCCTTAATAACTCTCTTGATTTCTAAACTGATAAGGTTAGTTCCTCGTTGTTGTACCCTATCTTCCCATTTTGCAATTAATTATGGGTAGTCTTTAGTCGCATGCCCATTGGTTCTGCAGTGAGAGCACCATGGTCGCCTTGGATGATGGAAGTATCTAGCCATGTGACCTTTCTCATCACAGTTATAACATCTTCTTGGCCCTCTTCCCTCAGTTCTTCCTCCTATGAAATCTCCTCCAGCACCACCTCCTCGACCTCTTCCCGGTCCCTGAGGGTTTTCATGCACCCTAAATGTTGTTCAGTCCATCCTGTCTGCAAGTGCATCCAACTCTCTACATTCATTAGTAGTATGCATGGTAGATCCCCAGAACTCACAGTGTATAGTAATTGGTACTGTCGAATATTTCTGCATAATGGGGCACTGTCCTGGCCCATGCCCATGGATTCATAAAATCTCACAATACTCCACTGCTGGTGCTTCTTGGATCCCTACAAAAGCATGATAAGGGGTGGGGTTATGGAATGGTAAGTTCATAGATACTTATGCAACTCCTCCCATGTGTCTTGGTGGGGGTCCCATCAGATTCTGAGGAGGCCCCGTTCCCCTCATTCGTGGACATTCTTTCACCAGATGTCCTTCTATATAAAATCTGGTGCACCAGACCTGTGGTCGTCCTAGTATAGGTACCGTCAACTCTTGAATATTTTCTGTCTATTCTAATGTTTTCCTTTGTAGTTGCGCAAAGTTGGCATCTGCTGGGGGTCTGGTCACTGTCAGGCTCCTAGGGTATCCCGCCATGTCTTCAATATCCATCGATTGTTACAATGTGTATGTTAAGGTGGCTATCTGTTTTTGTGTTAGCAGAATCTGGGTCAAAGGTAGAAATCCTTAAATATATCATTCCCTTTTATGTTCCTCATGGATTAGATGCAGTAACCTCCCTATGGCATCTTTAAATTTTTGGTTGTATTCCCAGGCTAATTCACCTTCCCATTTTTGGATCTCGCGTAACTCAGACAGAGCATGTTGTTTTGACTGAGGTAGTTTGAACTCTTCTATGAACCTTGTCCATAACTGGGCAAGTGTGAATGCTTGACCTTTCATTCCTGACAGTCTTGGCTCAATAATATTCATGTACCACTTGAGAGCGTGACCTCTCAAGGTAGTCTAGAACTTGACCAACTTATTTTCATCTGGAGTACTCTCTGGATCTCCAGATTGCTTCACACAAGAACCAGTGCTTCTCAACATCTTCATCTACCTTACCCAAAAATTTTGTGTATCAAGCAATCGAACCTCCCACATGACCAACCATTTTTTATCTTGTTTCTCTTATCAAAATGAAGCCTAACGATGCTTCTTGTGATCTACCAGGGGATCCCAATATCCTCCCTGTACTCGGGCTTCCTGGTTGTGATTGACTAACTAATTGTACTAGAACAAAACTAGCATGAGAGGGTAGTATCGAAATTACCACTTGTATAAAAGACACTTTGGGTATGGGCGATTCGGGGATGGAATCACTGGCTTCAGGGTGATTTTCTTTGATCTGAGGGGTCTCATTTTCTTCCACTGGAACGGTCTCTTCAACCAGATTCTTAATCTCTCCTATCATCGGGGCTGAATCTTCTCTTTCTTCTTCAATATTCATATCGGCTTCCTTCTCTCTTCCATCTAGACCTTCTCCTTCCCGTCCAACCTCCTGGGGACTTCTTTCTTTTTTCTTTACTCTCTCACTTAATATTTGACTGGCCAATCTTTCCTGTCTTCTCATCTTCAGCAACTCTTCCATCTGTCTTCCCTCTACTTCTCCTGGTCCGACTTCTTTCCTCAAATTATCAGACTGTCTTTTTACTTTCTTGATCTTGTTGTGCCACCACTTCTCAACTATGGAAGCTCTCTTCAAGGCTCACTCGTCTCTTGAGTCCATTTCTTGTTGTTTTTCCCCCATTTTTCAAAGATCCCGTCCCCTCTCTTAGGCCATGACTCTACCCCAGCCTCGCCCTACCCCAAGAGAGGGTGTTTACACTGCCATGTTAGTCAGGCACATAGTCAACATCCCCTCTTCCATCAAGAAAACTTTAATCCACAAAGAGATTTCTCTCAACAGTCTTTCCCTTGCGTCTTTCTTGAAAGTCACCTCTGCACGCAAAACATATTTGTCATTATCAGCTGCAAACTCGATAATATATCCCTCTAATGTGGTATTGACCCAAAAATCAACTGCTCGCATGAATAGACAATCCATTTGATGAAGTGCTGCTAGCTTTTCAGTGTCCCAAGCACAAATCTCTTGACTCATTCTTGGAACTCTGGAGCTTCTTGAAGTCTCTGTGTCTAGTGGAAAATTTCTTCCAGGAACTTAACCCATAATATCTCATATTGGTCGCTCAATTTTTCTGAGAAAAAGATGGCTTCATGAGTATCTTCCACTGATTTTCTCCTCAGTTTCGCTTCTTTCCATATGAAGGCATCACAGTTTCTTTCCCACCATTGGTTAGTACTAGATCTATGAATCTGTAGAAGCATCCTCCCTACAGGTTCCCTTTTAACGTAGGTCCTGACAACATAACCATTTTTTTGGCACAAGTTTGATCAAACCAGGGTCCTTCTCAGGTTACCAACAAAAGGTACAGAGTAATCTAGAGCGCTAGAATTTTCATCTCCTTCGAAGAGAAGAAGTCTCACCCGAAGCACTGTTGAGACAAATAGATAGGGAAGGGTAAGGAAAAGACTTAGGAGGATTCAAAGAATCTTCTGGACTCGTCCTGATCTTTCACAAGACATCTAACTATCAAACAAATATGAATCTTATGTGTGCAAGAATCGAACCTACTTAAGTTGCAGAAAACCGTTTAAACACAGAACCATCATGAGGAACTTATAAACCATAAATGAGTATTGTAATGCATGAGTAAGACACAAGAAGACATAACATATTTTGAAAATTTAGATCCTTATTTATATTATCTTCATAATCTTCCTTCATTTACAATATCAAGACCACACAGTAGTACTCTATTACAGAATCTTGGCTCTGGACTCACGTCACGGAGCTCTAACTCTCAAAATGCATTCAAATTACATTACAGATTCATACCTTTTCTTGACTCTTCTGATAACAACCCTGTAGAGAGGGAAAGATCCGACAATAATACCAACCGAACGACTCAAAAAAAATGGATGAAGGAACCAACCCCTTACAATTTGTGTTCATCCCTATATATAAGATAGGTTGTGTCTTTTGTCTCGGGTTGCACACTTTCTTGTTCTTTTGCAACCATTTTTGCTTAGCTGACGTTGCACTGTCCTTTTCACAATTGATTTATGTTTCTCTTTCTTGATTTGTTTTCCAGCTTCTTCTAAAGCTTGCGCAACTTGTACTCAGTTAAAACTTCCATGATTCTTTATCCCAAAAATGAAGGGCCCAACAGTGATCACACGCTCGATTGTCAACCTCTTGTTAGTTGACCTATTTGACTTGTTGTCTATTCCTTTACCATGTCGAACCACCTCGACCTTCAAATTTTTTTCAATCCACCTCAATGTTGTCTTTACCTGGTCGAACTAGCTTGACTTTCAACTTCAATTGTCAGTCGATCCACCTTGAATTTCATTTCAAAGGCTGTAAAGGCTAATGAATTAATGAAATAATCGTAGAGGTTGTTGGTCATGTAGATGTAAGATAAATTGTCTATAGGGTTATTCTTTTGTAAGAAAGAGGGTATGATGTCGATTATGTCTTAGGTGTGGACCAAGGTTAGACATGTAACCTTTTATTCCGAATGAATAGGATAACAAGGAGTAGAATGCTCAAGGAATGTTGGTTTTCCCAGTTTGGGTTTCTAGGGTAAAATATTTGTGTACTATGTGCTTGTTGTTTCATTTACTTTCTTGATTAAATATTTATTCCTCTCTTATGCTCGGTTTAGCGTGGAAGTCTGTCTCATTTCCTAACACATGATATTGTATATTTTATTAACAACATTGGATCTTAGCTAAACCCTAGGTATAGTAAGAGTCGTAAGTTAGAAATATTTAAAGTTTGTGTTAAATAATGGTGAGCAGCTTAAGAATAGAGAACAAAAAATTCAATGGCCATAATTTTGAGCTTTGGAAGATTAAAATTGAAGATATCCTTGTAGATCAAGAAAAATGGAAAATAGTACATCCAGGTACCATACTGGCAGGAATGTCGACAAAAGAATTGGAGAAACTCGAGAGAAGAGAAAGGAGTAGGATTCAACGTTGTCTTGTAGATTTGGTGTTGTTGAATGTCTTAGGTGATGATTCGGCCAAGAAACTATGGGACAAGTTGGGAAGCTTGTACCAGTCAAAATTTTTGGTAAATAAGTTGTTTCTCAGAAAGAAACTATATCTTTTGAGGATGAGTGATGGTAGTTTGGTGACTAAGTATTTAAATGAGTTTAATACCATTATAAGTCAGTTATCGTTTGTGGCTATTAAAATCACTTAGGAGGAGAAATGTATTAGCCTACTATGTTATTTTCCAAACTCTTGGGATAGCTTACTCGTGGCTATAGGGATTAATACAACCACACTAGTGCTAGAATACATGGTTTCATCTCTACTATGAGAAGAAATGAGAAGAAAGAACATGGAAGGATTGACCAAAGATGCTTTAGTCGTGAGAGGTTGACTGTTTGAAAGAGATAAAGGTAAATTATTTGATAAAAAGTCTAATTCAAAGGGTAGATCTAAATCCCCAGTTCAGTTGACGAGAAGATGCTGTAAATTTAGTAAAGATGGGGATTACAAAAGGGACTGTCAGTCGAAAGTGCTGGAATTTAGTAAAATATCCGATGAGAAGCAGTCGATTGAGAGAAAGATGACTCCAGATAAGGGAGGTGATGTGTACCTGTTGTCAACCATTACACAGTTAGATCAAGATGTTTGGTTGATCGAATTAGGAGCATCCTATCATATCACACCACATAGAGAATGGTTCTACAAATATGTATGATATGGAGGAGAACTTTTCTTGGGGGACGACTCAAAAACCATAATTATCGGACGGGGAAGAGTTCAATTGATACTACAGGATGGGAGGAGTAGAACCCTTCCATGTGTGATACACATTCTGGGTTTGGAAAGAAACCTGATATATGTTTGTAACATTAGTGATGTTGGCATGCACACTCTATTTCATAATGATTCATGCAAGATGGTCATAGGTGTGATGGTATTAATGAAAGGAGTTCGGATTGGAACCCTATACAAGTTTATAGGGGGTATCGAATCGACTCGATGCAACAACATCGTTGTTCCTGAATTCAACTTGACTTCTAATCAAATCGGCTCAACTTGGGCTGAGTCGATTGAGGCTGACTCGACAAGTCATCATAAATTCGACCCAACCATGCTATGGCATGAGAGGATGGGACACATTGGAGAAAAAGGACTTCAAGCTATGCATAACAAAGGTATGGTCGAAGACTTTCCTGAATGTAATTTAGAAGTTAGATTTTGTGAACATTGTATATATGGAAAACAAATTCGGTTAAGGTTCCCATATGGAGTGGCAAGGGAAAATGGGATTCTAGAGATGGTTCATAGTGATGTGTTTGGCCCTATTACAGTGCCTTCACTTGGTGGATCCCTTTATTATGTCTCCTTCATAGATGATTTTTCCAGGAAGACATGGATATATTTATTGAGGAAGAAATCAGAGGTTTTCAAGACATTTAAAGAGTTTAAATCTCATGTAGAAAACCATACATATAAGAATATTAAGGTGTTGATAACTAACAATGGTGGTGAATTCTATGGAAAATAATTTGATCAGTTCTGCAAGCAGTGTGGAATAGCATGCAAAAATTCCACACCATATACCCCAAATCAAAATGGATTTGTCGAGAGAATGAATAGAACGTTGATGGACAAGCAAGGAGCATGCTTGGTGGTGTTGGGCTTGCACAAGAATTCTGGGTGGAGGCATTCGACACTGTAAAATATCTATTGAATATGTATCCTCTGTCTATGCTAGTCGACACAACTCCACATGAGGTATGGTCAGGTAAGAAGCCTTCAGTTTCACATCTCAAAGTATTTGGATGTGATGCATTTGTGCATGTTCCCAAGGAAAAGAGGAGCAAGTTAGACAAGAAGGAAGTCAAATGTATTTTCATTGGATACAAAGAAGGGTTGAAAGGATATAAGCTCTAGGATCCTACATCAACGAAAATAGTGTACAATGAAGATGTGGTCTTCATATAATTCATAAGTATGTCCAATCCTAAGGAAATTTTTTAGACCGAGAATAATCCTGAGACAGTGTGGTTTGAACTGAAGAACGAAGAAGATTATTCAGATGAGTCAACTGAATCAGAGGAAGAGGTGGAACAACCAACTTCAGTTATACCGAGGTCATAAAGAGTGAGAAAAAAGTTTGAAAGGTATAGTCTACCCGAATTGCATTCCACATTCATGTTAATTTCCACCAATGATGAGCCCAAGTCAGTCGAGGAGGTAGTCAACTTAGCAGAGGGAAAAATTTGGAAGGACGCCATGGTCGAAGAGATGGAATCCTTGCATAAGAATGAGAAATGGAACTTATTCAAGTTTCCTAGTGGAATAAATCTTGCTAGTAGCAAGTGGTTATTCAAGAAGAATATGAATGTCATAGGTCAAGTTGAGAAATATAAATCTCGACTGGTAGTGAAAGGATATTCCCAAGTCAAAGGAATCGACTTTGGTGATATTTTTTCCCCTATTGCAAGATTAACTTCCATTAGAGTACTAATGTCTTTGGCTGCATCATTTGATATGGAAATATAATAGATGGATGTGAAGATAACATTCCTACATGGGGACCTAGAAGAAAAAATATACATGAAACAACCTGAAGGATTTGTAGTAAAGGGAAATAAATATTTGGTGTGAAAACTAAAATTATCCTTTTATGGTCTAAAGAAATCACCAAGGATGTGGTACCAAAATTTTGACACATACATCCTTAGTTTGGGACTTGTGAGAGGAAAATTTGATCACTGCATACATTCCAAAGAACAAGGTGGATGTTTCATTTATGTATCTTTGTATTTCGATGACATGTTTCTGATTGGAAACAACATGGATGCAATAAAGGAGGTTTTGAAGCAACTATCCTACAAATTCGACATGAAGGATCTCAGTGCAGCTAACTTCATTCTGGGAATGGAGTTTAAGAGAGATTGAGTATCTAGAAGCTCTGGTTGAACTAAACAAAGTATATTGAAACAATTTGGAAACATTTAAACACATAAGATTGCAAACTGGTGAAGGTACCAATTCCTGTGGGAGCAGAACTAACAACTGAATAGTTTCCAAAGACATAGGAAGAAATAGAGGACATGACACATGTTCCCTATGCAAGTGTTGTTGGTGTTCTAATGTATGCGATGTTTTTCACCCGACCATACATTTCCCATGCAGTGGGAGTGTTGAGAAGATACATGTCAACACATGGGAAGGATCACTAGACAACTATCAAGAGAGTATTTAGGTATTTGTGTGGCACAAAATACTATGCTATATGATACCAAGGAAAACCTTGAGGTGACATGGAATTAAATGTACATGGAATTTTTGACATTGACTGGGATGGAGTGTTATAACCCTAATTTTCACCAGACATGTTTACCTGGCATCCAGCCATCTCAGATTCCTTATTTTCCAAAACATTGTCAAACAACTCTTCTTAAAAACCCCTTTTATAAAGGCCCACGCACCCTGCTCCATTACTACACGCGTGTACATGCTAGCTGACCCAAGATAGCCCGCGTGTACCTACAAAAGAACAAAAAAAGGAAATTTGTTGACGGAACACACAACTTTGGGTAAGTTAACTAAACCTTTCGGCCATGCATGGCCAGAAATTCGACCAAATACCTAGCTTCTTCTAGCAAATAAAAGAAGGGTTAGGGGTCCCATTTGGAGGAGGAGAGTCACACTAAATAAAATATACCCAATTGAGCATTCCCTTTGTCCCAACCTTTAKCCATCCTTGTGCAAAGAKAAGTATAGAGAAAAGTAGTTGGAAGACAGTGGAAGAAGATCCCAGGACMAGGATCGAGGAGCAGTAGCCGACTTTATCATTGTAAGGTATCATTGTGAAGTTAATAAAAGAATTGTTTTTCCCGTMCCACCATATGAGATTGTCATTATTGGAATATTGATTGTATGATTGATTAAATCTCTAACCCGTTAGTTCATAGATCAAATGCATGTGGAGTTCTYTGTTTGTCTTTAGTGRATGCAGGTCAACATTGGGAGGAGAGTTGCAKTCAAATAATGATCAAGCACGAAAAGGGATCGACATAAAAAAKGAAGAATAAGGTACATCAACTTAATCTCTTGAGCCTTGTATTTACATATGAGTAATGGGGGTCTAGGCATGGGATGATGGTAAAAAGTAAGAATCTTTAGTTCATTTCTGCATGCATGATAAAGCCCTTAGTGATAGTCCGTAGGAGGGATTTCCCACCCACAACAGAATTGGCGACCATACTGGGGATCTCTAGGGTTTCTGGGAATGTTTTTCTTGGGTATTTTTAAGAACTGGTTTTATTTCTTGTTTTTAAAGTTTCTGCAAAAGTCTGAGCTAACAAAGATTATGGTCTTCCATACCAGTTATCTCTATTTCTTTTCTTGATTGAATTTTTTTTTCAAGACCCACAGAGGTACACGCGGCCTATCTAAGGTCTGAACGTGTGTACCTGCGCCCTACCTTCCCACAACCCGCATGTACACGCTAGCTGAGGAAGTGTCAGACGCATGTATGATTCCAGAAAATTTCTTCTAGAGAGGCAATCATCCTCTCCCCTGTCAGAAATAATCCTTCTCAGGGGTTTTCTGGAACTCATTATAGTATTTGTTGTTTGCATTCTATATCTTAGGTTTCACATCAGATTGGTTTGTTCTATGAAGTTTTCCTTGAATTGTTTTCTTTTTTATGTCAAAGTAGGTGTCTAAGTCTTCAAGAGATTCTAGTTCTTAGTACCAGTAGTCTCTGCCTAGGCTTGATTGCTTGTCCTTTCATTTTTTGGAGTTTCAGAAGTACACGGGGCTTGTATAAGGTCTGCACGCATGTACACGCACCCTAAATTTACACAGCTCGTGTGCACACGCTTGCTATTGAACTGTCAGCAGCGTGCTTATGGAGAAAAGTTTTGTTTAAGGTGAGGCAGTCATCCTTTCCTTTGTCAAGAGTTATACCTCTCAGGTTTTTGGGTCTCTGTCATAAGCAGTTTTAGCCTAGGTTGTATTCCAGCATAGCTTGCTTTTTCATTTAAAATATTTTTTGTGTTTCCTAGATTTTAAACTTATTTTTAGCTTGAAATTTTAAGAAAAATGAATTGCGTTTTGAAAAACAATTCCCCCTCAGGGCCGGGGGGGGCATGAATCGTGCATTCATCAGTTTATTTTAGAATCTTTTGTTATTTCTTCTTTGATTGGAAGAAAATATATAATAATAAAAAAATAGTTTGTTAGATCTCTTTCTTTCCTGGCATTTTCTTTGCATTGTTATTTGAAACATAAAAAGAAATTAGCATAGCATTGTGTTTTCTTCTAATTTTAAAAACATTTCAACAAGAAAAAAATAAGAAATATAATGATTCTTTGCTAGTGTTCATATAAGTTTCATAATTTTTCGCAAGAGTCTTAACAACATCAGTTGCACTACCGTACCCTTTTTGAGTAAATCAAGACAGTAAAAAGAACACTAATTAAAATTTACTAGACTTTATGTTTGTAGGGTCCATCAACTAGATTAGGCTAGAGCCTTGATTTAGGTTGGAGAGGAAACTCTTCAAGGCTATAAAACAAACATACGAGTCTATGCTAAGGAGTGTAGAACTCTAGTAATGTGGAAATTATCCGGGGACCCCCTCTAACACAGGGGCTAAACATGAGGTCGCGTGCGGAAAGGTAGTGGAGATAACCCCTCCAAAGCCGGACCAAGAGTAGTGGGGAACGCATATAGAGGAATTGTCTTGGGATTCCGTTGATCTCATTTGCCACAGAGCTTCATGGGTCTTGAATTCATTTGAGGTCCTCAGTCATCTTCCAGAACACTTTCTTTGGATACCCTTGATAGGTTTCGGGCTTGATACCCTGCTCATTGTGGTCCACCCAA
Organism: Picea engelmannii; assembly: GCA_009831015.1. Taxonomy (NCBI): domain Eukaryota; kingdom Viridiplantae; phylum Streptophyta; class Pinopsida; order Pinales; family Pinaceae; genus Picea; species Picea engelmannii. The sequence continues at coordinate 2,195,983 of ML777066.1, read as the reverse complement.
CTGTCGAATGTACCCACCTGGTAATTGTTCACGAGTTGGCAACCTAGTTGCCTTTATTTTAGGGACTTACATAGGTGACCATGGGGGTATACCACAGTACCTAGGGCAGACATAGAGCCATGCTTTGCAGAGTATACCCGGAGGGTGCTTCCGTATTTGAGTTGCACTTGCACCGGTAAGTTTCTCTAGTGTTGGTTGGTGTAACTGTTCTTCCAACTAGTTAGTCGTTTGCTTGATTTTCCTTTAGTAACTTTTAGTGTGTGCTCTGTGCTCCCTAGTTTTCCATAGTGAGTTAGTCAGTCGTGGCTTTGGGTCTCTGACCTAGGGTGGTAGACCTCCCACTCCGCCGGTTGAGAGAACTTTTAAGTCTTCTTCTTAGAAATGTGGAGTCACCTCTTTATAGGCGTTGTTTTGATAACACTGGTTCTTCAGAGTCAGTGTGTGAGACTTTTATGAACTTGAACGATCCCACAAAGGCAGAACCTATGCATACGATCTTCATGGCTAAAGTTCCTGACAATACCAACCAAGGAACCCCTTCGCAAGGGGATTCTTATGTTTTTCCTTTCTTCGGAAACGTTGGTGTCCCTTTGATGGCCACTTTGTACGTTCCTGGGTTGAATGTGGGATTACCGGTTTGGTTGGGTACCATTCCAAATGTCCCAAATGCTCTTGATGCTTCTTAGTTAATAACTTTATGTCATGGGCACCCTGTTGATGTTTCTTCATTAGAAAATTCTTCTCCTCCTCCTTCTCCCGCCTCTGGTGAAAGTACAGTTACTAGTAACCGGAAGTCTAAACGAAATAGAAAGAGGAAGAATAGGAAGAAGAAATCACCAACCTCTGCGAGTCATGTTGGAGATAGGTCGACAACCTCTACGAGTCATGTTGGAGATAGGTCGAAAACCTCTACAAGTCATGTTGAAGACCATCACCTAGCCTCTGCAAGTTATGATGGGGGCACAAACCCACCCTCTGCAAGTCATGCTGGGGGGAAAAGTCCAGTGATTGCTAGTCATACTAGTAATAGGTCTGTAGCCTCTGCAATTCATGCTATCGACCCATCACTAACCTCTACAAGTCATGTTGGAGATGTGCAACCAACCACTGCTAGTCATGTTGGGGGCGTTAATTCTGTTGAGAAACCTAGATGGATAGGACATAATCCTAAGTTCCCTTGTAATCTTTTCAAGGGAGATCAACATACTCATTTGTGCCCTGGCATTCCAGAGGTACAAAGATTGTGGTCTCTGTCTGCAAGCTCTTCTGATTCTGAGTCTTTTGAGGTTTCCTCTCAGCCTATTCATCCATTGGTTGAGAAAGTGGTCATGCTAATGCAGTCATCGGTTGATCCCACTCCTCTTCTGGTGGGTGAGGTAACTTTAGACCATGTAGTCTCGTAGCCTATTCATCCATTGGTTGCGAAAGTGGTCATGCCGATGCAGTCATCGGCTGATCCCACTCCTCTTTTGGGGGGTGAGGTGACTTTAGACCATGTAGTCTCTCAGTCTATTCAGCCATTGGTTGAGAAAGTGGTCATGCCAATGTAGTCATCGACTGATCCCACTCCTCTTTTGGGGGCTGAGGTGCCTTTAGACCATGTAGTCTCTTAGCCTATTCAGCCATTGGTTGAGAAAGTGGTCATGTTGATGCAGTCATCGGTTGATCCCACTCCTCTTTTGGGGGGTGAGGTGCCTTTAGACCATGTAGTCTCTCAGCCTATTTATCCATTGGTTGAGAAAGTGGTCATGCCAATGCAGTCATCAGCTGATCCCACTCCTCTTTTGGGGGGTGAGGTTCCTTTAGACCATGTATTCTCTCATCCTATTCAACCATTGGTTGAGAAAGTGGTCATGTCAATGTAGTCATCGGTTGATCCCACTCCTCGTTTGGGGGTGAGGTGCCTTTAGAACATGTAGTCTCTCAGCCTATTCATCCATTGGTTGAGAAAGTGGTCACGTCGTTGCGATATTTAGCTGATCCCACTCTTCTCTTGGGGAGTTATGCATCTACCCACTATGTTTTTAGCATTTCCAGTTCAATACTTTCAGAACAAGGGAGCATTCCACTCGTTCCAAGAACACCCCCTCCAAGCCCTATGATGGTTTCCTTTGATTGGAATGACCTTGTTGAGCCTCATCTTCCTTCTGTCGCACCTTTTCAAATAAGGGTTGAAGTTAATTCAACAAACATTTATCAATGTATTGTGGATGAAGAAGCCTCTGCAAGTATTTTATCCTCCTCGGTTTGGAAAGTCTTGGGATCTCCCGAGCTTTTGTCTTCTTCGCATGAACTTTTGGCCTTTGACAGACATCCTAGTGAATATTTGGGGGTATTCCTTAGTTACCTATCTCGTTAGGTGGGAATATTGTCCTTGTTGATGTTATAGTGGTGCAAGGCTCGTTAGATTTCAATATGCTTCTCGAGCATGATTATGTATATGCTATGAACATTGCGGTATCTACGCTCTTTTGGGTGATGCATTTCCCTCACAATGGAAGCATTATCACTATCGACCAGCTCGCATCTGATAATCACCATCCTAATTCGGCGTTATTTCAGACTACCCCTTTATATGTTCCTAGTGTTCATGTAGACTCTACCCCGCCACGGGTTAATTATGTGGCATCTTATCCTCGATGTTCAATTGCTTATGAGCAGGAACTTGTGCAATCCTGTTTTCCTTCTCGAGACTTGGAATCAACAATTGATCCATTGGTGTATCTAATGGGGGGGTGGGAGCCCTTGCTTCGCCCTCTTGGTCCAATTGGGCTTGAGTATCCTTCTGAGTTTGATCTCGTTGTTAGTAGATCCTCAAGCCCCCGTGATCGTGATTCTTCACTGATAGACTCTGCCAATCCTGGCCAGAACCTCCATCATCATATGGAGTATGGTCAATTTACTTCACCCTTTGGGACTTTCGACCCTCGTTTGCGTGATTTCTTGGAGTTTGAATTTCCTTCAGATGGGGCTATCCTGGAAGCCATGACTACGGTTTCTATATTGCAGGAGGACTTACATCGTATTTTGTGTTTTCTTCCCTTTAGGGAGACTTCCCAAGTTGACTATCGAAGAGACTCTTAGTATGAGCCTAACAACGGGCTCTACCTGAACCAGTTTCATACTTGAGTTGTAGCCCCCAACGGGTCTTCTTTTAATCCCTTTTCAGACCCTCTAAAAATGAAAAGATTATCGAGCAATCTTGTGGCCTTTCACGCTCGTTAAACTAAAATTTGAATTCATGTCTATCCGGCGATAGTTTACCCCTTTTTCAATCTGGACGGTCAATTATACGAACAAAGATATACTCTAAGGAAATTCAGTTCTCTAGAAGAGTACTCTCAGGTATCATTTTAACACTTTTCGGGCCTGAGGGACTAAATGTACGAAAAAGGAACCCCCACGGAGTCTATAGTTAAGCTCTTTTCAGACTCCTTAAAATTGAAAAGATCGTCAAGTGACCTTATTCTTTCACACTCATTAAAATGGTCTAGAAGAACATTCCTGACGGAGTCCATAGTTAATCTTTTTTCAGACTCCTTAAAAATGAAAAAATGGCCTAGTGATCTTGTCTTTATCACATTCGTTAAAATGGTTTTGAATAGACATCTTTTTGGTGCTAGTTTACCCCTTTTTCGAACCGACTAGACTACCTTCGAAAAAGGTATCCCAATGGAGTCTCCTTTCACGTTTTTTCAGACTCTCTAAATATGAAAAACTGTCGATCTTACCTTCTCTAGGCTCATTAAACTCACATCGAAGGACGTTACCATTATGTGTTTTATTAATCGCATTTGCATACCCGCATCTTTGGCCTAGTGTCGGCTCCATGCCACTCTCAACTGAACCATCTAAACCATGCCTTATACGCAAGCCTTGTAGCATTATGCCTCTGCATCTTGACACCTTTGGCCCCTGGAGGATTTTTCCCGAGTGTCCTTACTTTGAACATCAGTCTTGTCCCTAGGCCTTGAAATTGTATGTTTGCAACACTCGTTCCTCCTTTGTAACGTAACATTCTTTTATTCTTTTTCCAAAATTATTGAAAAAGACAAAATAAAATCAAATATACCCCAAAAAGAGGAAGGGAAAAGTATTTTCTTTATTGGCAGCATAATGAGTCGCCCTTGGATAAATCACATATGTTCGTTTGTTCGTCAAAATCTAGGATTTAATATGACCTTAGGAAGCTGTTCTCACTACATAAAGCTGTGTCCTCCTCCATTTGGTTATTCTTCCAAACATATGGAGAGTTTGTGTTGCCTCCTACCTCGTAAACTTATGTTAATGCCATGTTGTCTGAGTCTCATCATTTGTCGTGCTATTTTCCAAGGGAATTTTTTACCAAGCTTGAGTCGGCCCCTCTGCAGTTTGTCTCTTGCCCTCATACCCGGCCATCCTTAACGTCCAATCAAGTCTTTGTTCGAAATCAATGAAGCCTTCAGTCTGATCATCAAGATTCTATAGTCCATGACCGACAAGCCGTCGAAGACCTCTGGGTAGTGAATTCATACACTCATATTAGACTCCTACCTGAGTTTTGAAGATTTTGAAGTTGTTGCTCGAGCTCTGAAGACCTCATCTCCAGTCATCATGCCTTATTAGCTTCTAAGATGATGGATACTCTACATGTATATATTTTTTTTCGAGATGTAGCTCCACTGTGTATTGTTCACGAATACACTTTATATAGTTATATGACATGGATCTACAGTGTATTTGATTGGTAGCCATGATTTTATTTTATCCCGAGCATGGGTATTCCCGCCTCGGTGAGACAATTATTATTTTGCAGACGACACCTCCCAATTTCTGGTCCCTGGGATCACTTGTTTGACACTTCGGTGAAGATTGTTAATGTATTTCGGCCATCAGATGCTCTTATGACCTCACACATTAGGGGGCATCTGTTATAACCCTAATTTTCACCAGACATTCTTACCTGGCATCAGGCCATCTCAGATTCCTTCTTTTCCAAAACATTGTCGAACAACTCTTCTTAAAAATCCCTTTTATAAAGGTCCACATGCCCTGCTCCATTACTGCATGCGTGTACACGCTATCTGACCCAAGACAGCCCACATGTACCTGCAAAAGCACGAAAAAAGGAAATTTGTTGACAAAACACACAACTTTGGGTAAGTTAACTAAACCTTTCGGCCATGCATGGCCGAAAATTCGACCAAATACCTAGCTTCTTCTAGCCCATAAAAGAAGGGTTAGGGGTCCCATTTGGAGGAGGATAATCATAGTAAAGAAACTATATCCAATTGAGCATTCCCTTTGTCCCAACCTTTAGCCATCCTTGTGCAAAGAGAAGTATAGAGAAAAGCAGTTGGAAGACAGTGGAAGAAGATCCCAGGACCAGGATCGAGGAGCAGTAGCTGACTTTATCATTGTAAGGTATCATTATGAAGTTAATAAAATAATTTATTTTCCCGTCCCGCCATATGAGATTGTCATTATTGGAATATTGATTAAATCTCTAACCCGTTAGTTCATAGATCAAATGCATGTGGAGTTCTTTGTTTGTCTTTAGTGAATACAGGTCACCATTGGGAGGAGAGTTGCAGTCAAAGAACGAACTACCAAGTGTGAAAAGGGATCGACATAAAACACGAAGAATAAGGTACGTCAACTTAATCTCTTGAGCCTTGTATTTACATATGAGTAATAGGGGTCTAGGCATGGGATGATGGTAAAAAGTAAGAATCTTTAGGTCATTTCTACATGCATGATAAAACACTTAGTGCTAGTCCGTAGGAGGGATTTCCCACCCACAACATGGAGATATCAATCGATGAAGGTCGACCATTGGATATTTGTTTAACATGTTCGATGGAGAAATCAGCTGGATGAGTAAACGACATGCATTTGTAGCCTTGTCAACAATAGAAGATGAATACATGGCAGCCACTCATGAAAGTAAAGAAGCAGTATGGCTCCAAAATTTTTGTTCAGGAATCGGGTTTGAGTAGAGAGATACGAATATAAGTTGCGGCAGTCAAAGAGAAATATTTCTAGCAAAGAACCCAACTTATCATTCAAAGACTAAGCACATTGATTTACAATACCATTTTGTGAGAGACATGGTGGAAATCAACAAAGTGTTGTTGGAGAAAGTAGACACGTTGGAAAACATAGCAGACTCATTGACCAAGTTTGTGAGTGTTGTGAAGTTCTCTTAGCGCAAAGAGGCAATGGGAATTTTTTCCCTGGGTGCGTGAACAAAATTTCAAAGGTCTCCCGGTTTTAGCAAAGAAGAAAACAAATGGGATAATGTTGGGTTGTTATATTCTTTGCAGGTGTGACACCCTTCATGGTAAAAGTTAACTTTAACATTAATTTATTTGAGGGTGAGATAGATGTATATGATTTAGAGGAATGATTAAATATATTATAGGGTTATTACTTTGTTCAAAAAAATTCTTACAACAAAAATATCACCTTTTCACTCCTTAAGTCCCTAGTCTATATCAAATATTGGTGGGATGGTTATTGAGAGAGACATTATGAAGATGAATTTAGAACATTTAGAAAAAAACCCACTTGGGAGACTTTTGTTGATTCCCTCAAGTATTAATTTAGTCTATCATGTTGGAAACTATGATGATCAATACACAAGATGGACAACTTTGCACTAAGAGAGAGACCAGATAATGTTGAAGTACACAAATACCTTCCATATAATTTGCTCAAAGATAGGTATCGAAGACCTCGAGTGGTGCTTGGTCCTAAATTATCGTATTGGCCTACATAGGTACATCCAAATGGAGTTCCTAGACATATCCTCACTGGGAATGACTTATTAAAATGCTATCAAAATTGAGCAAAAAATTAAGAAAAATAATAAGCGAGAGTTTGGGTCTACAAATCCACAACAGTAGAAGCATGGTAAGGGAAATCCTAACTCATAGAAAAATGGACAATATAAAGGATATCCAACCTTAGGAAAACCATTATAAGTTGTAGGAAAACAAGGGTAGTAGGAAGTTGAAGAAGGAAACTGGAAAGTGGTATGAGTTCCAAAAATATTGTGGCACAACACCAATGAATTTCGCTTGAAGTGGTCACTACTAGATGAGATCAAAGCCTCAAAGTCAAACTCTAGCCTAGAATATGATTCAAAGATAGATAAGGGGAAATGGATCATTGAAATGAAACTTAGTGCTACCATTGCAATCATAATATTCGACCAAAAGAACTAGAGGAGCCTGAAGTAGTTAAGCATCTCTTCCATTCAAATATGTGGGTGAAGAGGATTTTTCTAAATTTCATTGTTGACCATGGTATCTAAAATAAATTGGTATTAGTTAAATTCATTCAGATATTGAAGTTTGCAACAATGCCACACCCCCATCGATACACCATTGAGCGGTTGATGTAGGTATGAGACATTTTCATCAGTCAACAATGGTGACTACCCTATGACATCAATCCCTTCAAATATGAGGCACTGTGTGATGTTTCCCCACTTGAAGTTTGCGATGTTATTTAAGGAAAACCCTATATGTGGAAACGTCATGTTGTTTATGAGTCTAGGCCTCATCGTGTTATTGTTACTTTTGGAGGTTGGCTCTAAAGGGTACTGTTGACTCTAAAATTCTCTCATGACTTTGTTTTCAGTATACCATACTTAGAAAATTTCCATCTCCCATAATAATTGTCTTATCTTCATACCGACGGAATTGCAACATGTAATCCTTTTTCATTCTATAAGTATACATTGTTGATTAATTGTGTTTCTTGTGATTGATGTCAACCCTTGAAGCAAGTCCGGTAGAAAATTCTGGTAGGTCCAATAGTATGGTTAAGGAACTTTATTTTGATTGATTTATAATGGTATGAATTTTAGTATATTTGTAGGTAAGACTATTCTAGATGGATAGTACATGTCTTGCCATTTTCGGTGATATGTGGAACTCCACATAACTCCTCACAGTTAGAGATTTATGGCGTTGTGAAGTTGGAGAACCCTCATGAGTTATCTAGAAGGTCAAAGAAGTCAAATTTATTCTAGAAGCTCCTAGAAAAAGTTGACTAGTCAAGTGAGTAAAACTAGGAGTTAATCATGGGTTAAGTTGTTGCAATAAGAAAATAATAAAAAATAAATTGGTTGCAACTATAAGTGGATAATTTTCTATTTGTAGCAAAGTGGGTTAGAAGAGGACAAGTGGTTAGAAGTGGGTTATCCCTAGAAGAAATAAATTGGGTTAAGTTGGTTAGAAGGTAACCCCTTGAGGAAGCTACATTGAAGTATAAATAAGAGAGAAAGGCTCCCCTATTACCACCTATTGAGCACATTGAATATCTATTATTGTGTAAGGTTTATTGCAGGTACTCATTGATATATATGAATTTGTGCAAGTTTGAGGTAGCATGAAGGGTTGACGGAGAAAGTTTTGGAATTACAAAAAATACTGAAAAAACCATATGTTCTGAGGCGTACGTGGACTAAAAATACAATAGGGTGCATACATACGTGGGATAATAGTATAATAGGGTGTGTACATATGCAGGATGGGAGTATAATAGGGTGTGTACATGAGGGTAAATCCATAGAAACTTGAGAAGATGAAGATGCCAAGTCTCTAGATTCTGAGAGCAAGCTCCCAGAAAGGTCTGCAGTGATCAGGTACATCATATCTATCCATTGGTTCAAAAGGTATGTCCTATTACTATGAGTAGTTGTATTTTGTTGTATACATGAGAAATGGTTATATACGTTTGAGGATTTTCCCTAGAGAGATTAGTGGCTACATGGGACCTTCTATATAATTCAGATCTACAAAAATATAGTGTTGGTATAATAAATATTTAATATATATATATATATATATATATTGTTAGTGTTGAGTCACATCTTGTATTTCTTGGCATACGGTTAAGGGTTCTTGTGATACATGGTTGAGAAATTGTATTTGTGAAGTGGTTGATGTATTGAGAGGATGAATATCAGAAAGGGTTTAATGTCTAGTTCATTTGAGGGTTATTATACTTGTTCATGATTACACACACTTATATGGCACATGAATAGAGAGAGATATAGATACTTTGGGTAAAGGATATGTATGAGAATGTATGCACAAGGTAAAATTACAATATGGACACAGTGACAGGTTGTAGGTTGATGTGAAAGTGGCTACAAAGGGTCAAAATTTTTAAGAAGAGATAAAACCCTAGTTTTTAGCATGCATACGCAGGTTGCATAACAGATAGGTCGTGTACATACGTGAGTTGCAGTATAGATAGGGTGCATACATACGCATGTTGCAGAATAGATAGGTCATGTATTTGTGGTTTTTGGTTGGTACAAGATCAATTTAGGTACAGGTTGATTACATGGCAGTGGTACAGGTTGGCTATAGGTCAATGGTACAGGTTGGTACAGGTTTACAGTGGTATATATCACAGTGACAATGTGGTCGTGGCTTCTTCATTTGACACTTATATTTCAGGGCGGTAGGACAAGGAAAAGATAGGTGGTTGTAGCCACGTTCTGGTTGTAGCCATAGAACATAGGGGGTTATAGCTTCCCTGAGGTTGTAGACTGAAAATATAGGGGGCCGGAGCTATAGTACAAAGGAAGTTGGTGCTTCAAATGAATGTAATTCTTAAATACATATAATAAAAATAATTTTGTGGTTTTCTCCCGCATTGGGTTTCCACGTAAAAATATCGGTGTATTATGTATGTGTATGATTGTTCATTTTCTCATGGTTTATTTACTCTGCACTTATTGGATGATAATGCTATATTAATTAGAAAGATAAATAAAACTTGCATACTGTGGTTAAAAAGGATTATATTTCTCTATTATTGATTCACCCCCCTCTCAGTAATCCAACAATTGGTATCAAATCAAGTTCTTTCAGAAATCATTTTAACCACTGAAAGGTAGATCATGGAAAGAAACAATATGTATAAAAATGGAATACCACAATTTGATGGATAGAACTATGCATTTTGGAGCAGAAGGATGAAAACATATGTACAAGTACATATATTTTAGGTTTGTCAATTAGTTGTAGATGGATACAAAGAACTAGCAGTTCCGCCAACAAATGAAAATGGAAAGAAACTCAATCTAAATAACTCAAAATCCACAAATGCACTTCTGAATGGTCTTTGTGATTTAGTATACACCAAATTTATACATCGCAGCTCCACTAAATATATTTGGGACAAACTTCAAAATATTTATGAAGGATATTCAAAAGTCAAAGTAGCAAAGCTTCAAACTTACAGAGGTCAATTCAAATAGCTAAAGATGAAGGAAGATGAGAATATTGCAGTTTACTTCTTACGAGTTGATGAACAGTGAATCTAATCATATGATTGGAAGAAGAAATTGATGAATCTGTAATTGTTCAAAAGGTACTAAGATCTCTTCCAGTTAGATTTGATCATAAGATCTCAACACTAGAAGAAAGAGAAGATCTAGACTCAATAAGCATGGATGAACTGCATGGAATCTTCACAGCCTATGAAATGAGAAATGAACAGGAAAATCTAGGTATAAAAGAAGCAACATTCAAAGTATCCAAAAGGTCGAAGAAAAAGGGAAAGCAAAAGGAAAAATAATATAGCAGCAACAATGAAATCTCGAAAGATGATGAAGAAGTGGCCAACTTTGACAAAAGATTGAAAAAGGGAACCGACGACAGATATAAAGGTAATATTCCATTGATTTTTTTTTAACTATAATGGTATTGGTCATTTTTCTAACAAATTTCCTCAAAAGAAAAAGAAATTACATGAAGAGGATGATTCAAACAACAAACAAACATATAAAATAAAAATAACCAAAAATAAAGCATTGAAGAAAAAAATTTGCACCAAAGAAGATTTATCCTCATCAGACAAAGATGAAGTCAGTGAAAGTGAGACATAAAGAGTTTTATTCATGGAAATATAAGACTCTGATAAATAAGAAACTCAAGAGGACTATGAAGAAGAAGAATTTGACTACAGAGAAGAACTATTGAGTGTTATAGAAGTTATAAAAAGAGAAAAGAAGAAAAACAAAAAACTCCAGGAAGAGCTAGACAAGAAAGAAGACATTCAAAATTCAAATTCTGAAGAACTAGAACATATGATCACTAAATTAAGGTTCAAATAGAAGAAGACAAAATAATCGAAGAAGCACTCAAAGAAAAACTAAAATAAAAAGACAGGATCATTGGAAATTTGGAAGAAGAGGTTGTTACATTGAGAAAAGACCTTCAATAGAACAATATGTAGAACAATTCAAAGGTTTTGGATAATATTATCAACAATCAAAGGCCACATCATGACAGGTTCGGGCTAGGATAGAATCAGACAGAAAGAGGTTAAATATCCAAAACCATAGATAAAGAAACAAAACCAAGAAGCTATGCAGAAATAGTTAGAGGAGACAAGAAGTTTTAGAAGGAATGATCAGGGGATCAAATTTTGCTCAAAAATTCAAAGTGCTCGGAATCGCTTCAAATCGAATGAGAGCATAGGCCTTGTTGTTTCGAACCCAACGCAACTCATTTGGGTTCAAACGGACATCGAGAGCGAGAGATATTGTGATTTGTTCGAATCGTCAAACAGGCAAAAAAAAAAAGGATGCTGACTGTGAAGTCCGTACAGTCCGTACAGGCTGACGTGGCAGAGACCATACATTTGTATGCTGACATGGCAGAGGTGACATGGAAGTTTTGAGTTGGCTGACAGTTGGATGAATCATGTTTCGACACGTGGCAGTTTTTGGTTTGTGGTTGGGTGCCACGTGGCACCATTGTATTGGTTATTGGTTCAAAACTATATGGAGTCTGTGGGATTCGAACCCTAGACCTCACCCACCGGTCAAATCCTTTGCAAACTCCACCCTACCAAAGGGATATGCGTTGTTCCTTGTTAACTATATGCGTTGGAATATATTTGAATTAATATAATGTTTTATATGGCGGGGGGGTCGGGCCGGGGCTTAGCCCCGACCCGTGGTTCTATTGTTTTACACATAGGACCGTTACCATATCATTTGCGTGGGAGTTGTGTTACAAACAGAGCCCAGCCCCCAGTCTCACAACCCTCAACCACATGACCACAGTTCAAACGTGCGGGGTTTATGTATTTAAGCCTCTGGTCACATAACCCGTGACATGTGACCATGCCACGGAGCGCACGAGAAAGTCAGTTTTTAAAATTTATCCCTTTTTTTATATGCGGTCGGTTCTATGACTCACATGTGCCCACGAGTTTGACAGTTAGGGGCTGGCGCACCCATAACCGTCCTACAGTTCACACCGTTGGCACGGTTGCGTTCGGTGCTGGGTTTTTATGCCTTAAATGGCATGTGTGCTAGGTTGAATGAACAAGGGTGCAATTTGTAGATGCAGAGACAGCAAGCTTGAATGGGGGACTTCCAAGAAGCCTAACTTCTTCATTTTTTTGGCCAAACAAGGTGCCGAAAAAGCCCAGCTAGGGGTTTTTGGACGCTCTGAAGCCATTGGAGCAGTCTGTTGGTCATTTTGAGCATTGTAAAGCACGTTTT
>ML777066.1:2164943-2178367 GCA_009831015.1 Picea engelmannii | reverse complement strand
GTACAGTCCGTACAGGCTGACGTGGCAGAGACCGTATGTCCGTATGCTAACATGGCAGAGGTGAAGTGGCAATTTTGAGTTGGCTGATAGTTGGACAAATAATGTTTCGACACGTGGAAGTTTTTGGTTTGTGGTTGGGTGCCACGTGGCCCAGTCATGGGCTGCCATGTGGCACCATTGTATTGGTTATTGGTTCAAAACTATATGGAGTCTATGGGATTCGAACCCCGGACCTCACCCACTGGTCAAAGCCTTTGCAAAGTCCACCCTGCCAATGGGCTACGCGTTGTTCCTTGTTAACTATATGCGTTGGAATATATTTGAATTAATATAATGTTTTATATGGCGGGGGGGTCGGGCTGGGGCTTAGCCCTGACCCGTGGTTCTATTGTTTTAAACATAGGACCGTTACCATATCTTTTGCATGGGAGTTGTGTTACAAATGGAGCCCAGCCCCTGGTCGCACAACCCTCAACCACATGACCACAGTTCAAACACACGGGGTTTATGTATTTAAGCCTCCGATCACATAAACTGTGACATGTGACCATGCCACGGAGCGCGCGAGAAAGTTGGTTTTTAAAAGTTATCCCTTTTTGTATATGCGGTCGGTTCTATGACTGACATGTGCCCACGAGTTTGACGGTTAGGGGTTGGCGCACCCATAATCGTCCTACAGTTCGCACCATTGGTATGGTTGCGTTTGGTGTTGGGTTTTTACGCCTTAAATGGCGTGTGTGCTAGGTTGAATGAACAAGGGTGCAATTTGTAGATGCAGAGACAACAAGCTTGAAGGGGGGACTTCCAGGAAGCCTAACTTCTTCGTTTTTTTGGCCAAACGAGGTGCCGAAAAATCCCAGCTAGGGGTTTTTGGACGCTCTGAAGCCATTGGAGCAGTCTTTTGGTCATTTTGAGAATTGTAAAGCACGTTTTTGAGCACTTTGAGCAAATAATAATAATGATCCATTGGAAGCTGGACCAGGAGATGTAGCCCAAGAGAGGAGTGAACTCCTTTATCATTTGTTGTGTTATGTGTTTATGTTCATTGATTATGTTGTTGTTTATGTGCATCTTAAATGAGTAAATCTTATTAATAATGTGTTGCAAAGTTGATCCATTTGCTTTTAACACATAAAATTTAACTTGTAAATATTTTCAAGATTACAAGTCTTCTTCATTTTTAGATCAAGGAAGATCACAGGGACACTCCTCCACCTAGAAGAGTCAGATTTGAAAATTCGTGATAGTTAGAAACAAGCAAGCCTCAGGATGAAGAAGGATTCAGAAGAGTAACTTATTTCAGAATATCTTCAACTCCAAGGTATCAAATGTTAAGCCCTAAATAGTGGCACATTACCCCTTAATTGGGGCATATTACATTAGTATTTTTATTTTATTTATGTCATCTTGGGTCCATTAGTTGTAATTGTACCTCCTAGTCTCCTACATATACCAAGGAGGCCTTTTCATTTGGACTTATCTTGTATTTGTGAATTTATGCGATGTATAAGGAGGTTTACCCCTCTAAGAGGCTTATTATCTGAAATTATCTCTTCGATAAGGCATTGAGTACTTATTCTGAGGTTTTTTATGCTATTTTGATATTTGGTTCTTAACATTTGGTATCAGAGCTCTCACTGCTACATCTAAGACACCTTGGAATTTTCGCTATAACTTGTTTTCTACAAAGTTTCAGAAGGAACCCCTTGGAGGATATTTAATAGACAGATCAAGGTACATGGGGTTCAAATTTTCTCTCTTGAGGAATTATACTTTTGGAGATATATCCTATGTAATATAGGGTTTTGGAATCATCCTGAATTTAGTCATCACGAAATTTTCACTATAAATTTTTTTCTGTGATGTTTCATACCCTGAAAAATGGATTATATTCATATAAATGATCAAAGTATCTGTGATAAAACTTTCATCTTCTGGGTCATCCTACTTTTTTAGATAAACCATGTGTAAGATAGGGTAGTTGACTAGTCATATTAACTAATCTCAAACAAGTCTTTCGGGTAAAACAATGATATATTCTTCAGTGAGTATCTAAATTAAGTGAGACTAGTTTCATTGCACAGTGGTTCGTCTTTAGTATTTCTGGTGTAATTTTCAAAAACACATATCAGATATTGTGCTCTTTTCACGCTTTACAAGTACACTCTCCTGGAAGGGCCAAAAATAAGCAAGGTGTGGGGAAGTTACTATAGCTTCCACATGGCACATCCAATTTTGATCAGACCTGTGGCATTGTAGAGAATATTTATCAGAGAAATACAGAATGAAATTTTCAGACCCAGAAGGGATGAAATTTTGGAGATATAGCAGAATAAATATTGTCTAGCAAAAACACCTCGAAATCAAGGTTTAAAAGTGATACTTGCCCAAAATTCCACCAAAAAAGGGAACTTGTACACTAAATAAGTATTCAGACAGTCCTACTTGGACTCTTGATGAAGGTGAAGAAATGCACAGGGACATAAATTATTTACAAAATAAGATAGCAACAAAAGATGAACTACAAGGGATGATGGATTCAACTGAAGCTAAGTTGGAGGTGATAATGGATACTAAGATGGATGGTTTAAAAAGGGATATCATGGAAGGATTGAAAAAATTACTAATAGAGAGGCCACTTGAAAGTGAAATTGTATCCCATGAAATTCATGATGACACAAGGAAGATGAATAAATACTGGAGAAACTCCAACTTTGGGTTGAAGACCAGCCACTTTCCTAAGATTGATATGAGGAAGTTTGATGGCAAGGATCCAATCACATGGATACTTCAGATGGAGCAGGTTTTTTATCTACATGATGTGCCACACACACAAAAGGTACAAATTGCTTCTTTATATTTAGAAGCCAATCAATTTCTGTGGTATCGAAGGCTTTGTTCTTGCAAATCACTTTTCACTTGGACAATTTTCACGGAAGAAATGATAGCACACTATGAGGATACAAGGATCAATACCTTCTTTATCCAATTGATAAATCTCAAGAAAAATGGTTCAGTTGCAGAGCACATTGAGAACTTCCAAAGATTGAATATAAAGCTAACAAATATTCAAGATGAGCACCTAATTGATGTATTCATAGGAACTTTAAAGGATAACATTCAACATGAGGTTCACTTTTGGGAACCCAAATCATTGGAGAATGAGTTCAAGGTGGAAATAAATGTTGAAAGTAAAAATATTGCTATGGCTACTAGAAGGACCACTCCTAACATCTATCATGAGAATAATGATCCTTCTTATAAAAAACCTCAACCTACAAGGTTGACACCTCAACAATTGGAGGAAAGAAAAGAAAAAAGTTTATGCTTTAACTGTGACAGCAAGTACAGTAAGGGACATAAGTGTGGTGAGAATAAATTATTCTACATATATTGTGAAGATGAAGAACAACAAGAACAAGAACAAGAACAAGAACCATCTCAAGATGAAAACGTAGAAGATATTTATTTTGAAGAGTTGACTCCCACAATATAGTGTAATGCATTGGCTGGAATTAGCACTCCTCAAACCCTGAAGATTGAAGGATATATAAAAAATAAAAAGGTAATAGTCCCGATTGATTCAGGTAGTACTCATAATTTCATTCACGATAAATTAGCCAAAGCTCTCAATTGCTTTATATATCCAGTGCCATAGTTTCAAGTAATGATTTGAAATGGATGAATTATCAATTGATCAAGAAAATTCCATAAGATCAATATTAATATGGGGAAATATGTAATGAATATTCCAATGATTGATATACCCATGGGTGGTGTTGATTTAGTACTAGGATTCCAATGGTTACAATCATTGGGAACAATGGATTTTAATTTTCATGAAATTTTCATGAAATTTTCATTGGAAGGAAAGGAAATTGAGTTAAGGGGTATCACAGGGAAACCCAATAAGGTGATAAGTTCTAATTGCATGAAACAATTATTGAAAAGGGGGCATCAGGGTGTAATTGTACAACTATGCTCACTATATGTTCAAACATCTAAGCCATTTATTCCCCTAGATATCCAAGGGATCATTGATAAGCATTCCAAAGTATTTGAAGACATTCTCAGAGGTCTTCCACCCACTCAAAATCATGATCATATTATTCACATAATTCATGGGAGTGTTCCTCCTAACATTGGGCCTTACAGATACCCGTATGCCCAAAAGAGTGAAATTGAGCATATTTTTTAAGAAATGTTAGAAGCTGGCATTATTAGACGTAGACACGGTTCTTACTCTGCACGGGTGGTAATGGTACTCAAGAAAGAGAGCTCTTGGCGTATGTGTCGAGATTATAGAGAACTCAACAAGATCACTATTAAAGATAAGTTTCCCATTACCATCATTGATGAATTGTTAGATGAACTACATGGAGCAATATACTTCACAAAGTTGGATCTTCGTTCAAGGTATCATCAGATTAGAATGAAGGAAGTAGATATCCCAAAAACAACATTTTGAACTCATGAAGGCCATTATGAATTTTTGGTCATGCCTTTTAGCCTTACGAATGCACTTTCCACATTCCAAGGGTTGATGAATTACATTTTAAAGCCCTTCCTTAGAAAATTTGTGTTAGTATTTTTTGATGATATACTAATCTATAACAAGTCTTGGGAGGATCATGTTCGACATGTTGACAAGGTGCTACAACTAATAAAATAGAAACAACTATATGCCAAACCATCCAAATGTTTCTTTGGGGTGGAGGAGGTAGAGTATTTGGGTCATATTGTATCTCATAAAGGTTTCAAGGTAGACCCTAACAAGATTCAGGCCATGATGGATTGGCCGATTCCGAAAACATTGAATAATCTTAGAGTATTTTTGGGTTTGACAGGTTACTATCGCACGTTTGTTCGGAACTATGGAAGAATAGAAGCACCTTTAACGACATTAACTAAGAAGGATGCATTTTCATGGACTCCATAGGAAACTCAAGATTTTGAACAACTTAAAGAGGCAAGGTGGAAATCTCTTTTCTTGACCACACCAAACTTCAAAAAAACGTTTATTGTGGAATGTGATGCCTCAAGAAATCACATTGGTGTTGTTATAGTGCAAGAAGGAAGGCCCCTTGCTTTTGAAAGTTGGTCACTCAAGGGAAAGGACTTACACAAACCCATTTATGAGAAGGAAATGATGGAAATACTACATCCATTGAATAAATGGTGCCCTTACCTAATAGGTAGGCACTTCAAGGTAAAAAAAAATCATGATAGTCTTAAATACTTCTTGGAACAAATACTATCTTCAGAAGAACAAAAAAAAAAGGTGACCAAGATGTTGGGTTATGATTTTGAAATCATCTACAAAAAAGGGAAGAAAAATGTTGTGGCAGATGCACTCTCAAGAAAGGATGAAGATATTGAGGCCTTTATCTATGCTATCTCGATCATCCAAATCAATTGGATAGTAGAAGTGAGGGATGAATGGAAGAACGATGAAAAAATGTGGACTCTCATTCAAAGGTTGCAACATGATTCCAGTGCATCAGATAAATTTAAATGGAAAAATGATTCACTATGGTACAAAGATCACTTATATATATGTAAGAACTCCTAACTCAAAAAAAATGTACTCTTGGAATTGCACACCTCTCTGGTAAGAGGGAACTCAGGATTTTTGAAAGCCTACCATAGGTTCAAGAAGGAATTTTTTTGGGATGGCCTTGAAACTGATGTTCAAAGGTTTGAGGCAGGATGTTTGGTTTTCCAACAAAATAGGGTGGAAACAATTAAGACCCCAAGTCAGCGCTCGAAGGAGGTTTCCATGGATTTCATCACAGGGTTACTGAAGTCTAAAGGAAAGAGTGTCATCATGGTGATTATTGATAGACTGACCAAGTACGCACACTTTTTTGCACTCCCTCATCCTTTCAAATCTAGTACATTTTCCACTGCATTCATGGAGACAATTCAAAAGCTACATGGAATCCCAAAGATTATTGTAAGTGACAGAGATCCCATATTCACTGGACATTTTTGGACATAATTATTTTCTTGTTTGGGTACTCAATTGGATCATATCTCATCTTATCATCCTCAATCTAATGGACAAACCAATATAGTGAACAGGTGTCTGGAAGGCTACCTTCGTTCCTTTGTCTCTGATAAACAAACATAATCATTCAAGTGATTACCATTGGCAGAATGGTGGTATAACACTTCCTTTCATATTGCAACAAAAATGACACCATTTATGGCACTCTATGGATATCACCCACCTTCCATCACTTCTTCTCTAAAAGAAAAATCTAAGGTTCAAGCAGTGGAATATCACATCGAGCATCAAAAAACATTTCTCCAACTCTTAAAGGACAACCTGACCATGGCACATAATCAACATTGTAGTGAAAGAAGTTTTGAAGTAGGGGATTCGGTATTTTTAAGACTACAACCATACAAACAGATGTCCATAAAGCAAGCTAAGCAGGATAACAAATTATCACCAAAGTACAATGGCCCTTATAAGGTGTTGCAAAATATTGGTACTATGGCATACAAACTGGAGTTTCATGCATCTTCGCGAGTACACCCAATTTTCCATGTTTCATTTTTAAAGAAGGTTATAGGTGACAAGATCTCAATTCAAAATACATTTCCAAAACTTGATGAGGAAGGAAAAATAATATTGGAGCATGAAGTTATCATTGACACAAGAATTCACCAGTTGAGGAATAGATCCATCCCAAAGTATCTCATTAAGTGGAGGAAACTACCTACTGAAGATTCCACTTGGGAAGATGAGTCGTTTATACAAAAGCATCCAGAATTACTCCATTGTTGTGGAAAACACTTGTCTGAAGGGGAGGGGCATGCTAAGCCCTAAATAGTAGAACATTACTCCTTAATTGGGGCATATTACATTAGTATTGTTATTTTATTTATGTCGGCTTGGATCCATTAGTTGTAATTTTTCCTCCTAGTCTCCTATATATACCAAGGAGATCTCTTCATTTGGAATCATCTTATATTTGTAAATTTATGTGGTGTATAAGGAGGTTTTCCCCTTGAAGAGGATTATTATCTGAAATTCTCTCTTTGTCAAGCTGTTGAGTACTTATTCTGAGGTTTTTTATGCTATTTTGATATTTGGTTCTTAACATCAAACTATATTTTTTGGTTTATGTTATGCATGTAATAATTTTGGACATAAAGTTGTAAATTGCAGAGCTAATATGTAATATCCCCAAGGACGATCCCCTGTTGTATTTATGAATTGTAAAATATGTTTTGTAGGCTGGTGAGCCGAGTGTTGATAAGTTGGTGGGCTTATGTGTTTATTAGGTCGGAGAGCCTAAGTGTTAAAGGCCAGGAGCCTATTTTTGTATATGTAATTATGCGCAACGTTAATAAAGATTAAACATCACTGTGTGCAGACTGACCACGAAGAAAGAGTGATGGGGGACTAAGCTTCCACAAAGTGGGTAAGGGAAAGGGGGTTGAAAGGTTGGAAAGAGGGGCTAAGATTAGGGGCTTAAGTACTTGAGAATAATAATTTATTATTATTCCAAAGTTGTGTGAAAGACATGTTTTTATCCTAAGTCCTGGGAGAGGCAATGGATGCAGCTCCAACGTGTGCAAAAAGGGAATGCATTCAGCTCTAGGAAGACAAGTGTCGACCTGGGCGCATGCAGTTAAAGGATGAATCATCAGTTGTGTTAGGGGTTTGTTCTCCATTCTTTCGTCCACTGTATGAACCATGTTGCCTATGCGTCTGATCTCTGCATACCTCACACAAATCTGAAACCCAAAATCGTGAGGCCAAACTATGATGTTTTCCTGCGAAGTCGATGCATCCTTTGTCTGAACCATTTGAGGTTGTGTTTGAATTTTTCATTGATTCCTTGTCACGCACCCTAAAATCCAGTGGAAAACCCGTGGACTAAGTTGTGTCTCATGTGTGTCCTATGAACCCAGTTTATCCACACTGCAAATCTGAGTTCGTGCTTAACCATTTGGGTTGTTTTCCTATGTGTTACATGAACTGTGGTGTGTCTTCGTGGGACTGTTGCCATTTTTGGACATCCACACACAATTTTTTTGTTGGTGTTATCACTCATGAGTTAACCGAATGTTGTTGTTATCCTTACCTTGCGGGAATTGAATTGAAAACTAGTTGAAGAACTAGGTTTTTAGGCCCGTGGTTGAAGAGGCAGGTTGTTAAGCCTGTGAGAAGCTCTCTCTAGGTGAGAGAGTTTGTTGGGAAGTGGTTTTCTCCCAGAGAGAGTCCAGCACCAGCTACGGAGTTCTGAGAATTATTGATCTAGCCTATTGTCGAGACCCAGAGAGGGACATGAAGCAACCGATGGATTGTTCTTATGAAGGCGTATACTCTCGGGTGGAACATGCATGTGGGGAATGAGAGTCCATGATTAGTGGGCGTAAGAAAGCTCTTGGAGAGAATCCTTCTGGTTTCTCTGTGCATTTTTCCTGTAACCTCAGCCTAGTATAGGATTCCTTTCCTTGGGTGGAGCTTGGTCCTAGATTGAGGGTGACCCACTGCTGAGCGTGATGAGCAACATGGTCTAAGGCTGGGAGGTTCGTGGAAGGTCTGCACTTAGTTGGTGGATTTACTCCAGTTTCAAAAATAATTATCATTATGCGTTTAATTTCAATTAAAATGCATGTCTCTTATGCTTGTATGTTTTCATGTAATCTATTGCAATTATGAATTACTGTTAATTCCATTATTTCTATATGTTAGCAGTAATCCTATGATTACTTTGTATTGTTTGGTTAAATGTCATTAAATATGCATGTTATATATATGTATGATAATGTTCCACATAGTAGCATTGCCCAACATTGGGGTTGATGGTCGGGGACGTTATAATATGGTATTAGAGCCATGGTTTCAATGCTAAGCCTGGATGGGCCGGATAAGTGGTCTTTAGACCCAAGGTTTCGAGGGGAAATGGTGTTCGAATGGAACCAATTTTGAACCTTAGAATGTTTTTTAGTGTCAAGGGGTTACTTGGTCGTATTATGAAGCTCAGGAGGAGTAGCGATAGAATAAACCACATTCGGCCTACTATTTGGCCACAGAGAGAGAGAGAGAGATCTCAACACTTGGGGTGTGGGAGTCGTAGGATCTGTTCGGAAGGAAAGGAAAAACCTTTACGACTGTCAGATCTAGAGAAAGCACAGAAGGGTTAACTTGGAAGCACTTCGGACTTCGCGACGTCGGAGAATCTTGATGCAAAGATATGAGAAAGGCTGAAAACCGAAGTGTCGAAGTCCCAAAGGAGATATACACTGTAGATCATAGGAAAAGATATTGATCGTTGGATCAAGCAAAGGAGAAGATCATGATTCGGATTTCAGGAGAATTAAAGTATGTTGAGGGGAGAACTTTCGACGTCCAAAGTTTCGAACCAAGAGTAGGCGTGGTTGGGTTGGATGACATTGCCAGAGGTGACATGGACCTTCCTAGACATGCCATGTGCCACCACTTGAGTCAGTTACATCTGTACCATGTGGACCCGGGGTTCGAAATTTTGGAATTCGAATGATAGAAAGAAAGAAAGTGTGAGAACTTCCGAAGTCCCAAAGCTCTGAACTTTTGAAGTCTCGAAGTTTTGAATACCCAAAGTCCTGGAACTCATACGCCTAGAGTTCCATAGTGTGTCTCCACCGTAGGATGCTGGGTAGACGTAGATAGTTGATCCACCTTACTTCGTGAGTTCGGTAATATGAACTTCGAGAGATTGTCGTATTGAGGTTTTAAATTTTTCAGGGCCAAAGACTCGAGTAGCACCTTTTTACTTAGTGCTTGATCATGCCCATGATCACATGGGTTGGGGGACTAAGAGAAAGGGCCTAGTGCCTGAAAAATTCGCAGAGTAGAGCCTCGAAAGAAAGTGAAATATGAACGTTTTCTGTAATCATATTTGTTTATGAATGTTGTGGGATTTGTTAAGGAATGATGGCCTGACAAATTTTGGTTGTATGCACGTTGTGTTTGCAGAAGTTTACCGAGTGCCAGAACCGAATAGAGTTTCCATTGAGTGCAAAGAAATGGAGGAGGCATAGAATGCTTCCAATTCAAAGAATGAACCTAAAGGGATGGATGTTCATTTGGGAGTTGAAGGGTCGAACTCCAATGGGCATGGAGAAGAGATATATAAGGAAGGGCATATGATGAAAATCATTGAAAGATTGCAGAAAGATGCCCAAACTCACCGAGAATATAGTAGAAATCTCATGAAATCTAAGTAAGAACATGGAGAATTTAACTTAAATTTGATGAAGAGTCTGGAGAGAATAGAAAATAAGTTGGACAAGGAGAGAGACTCGAGAAAAATAGGGAGTCACCAGACTTATGAGGGAAGAAGATCAAGGAGTGTTGGTAGACACCATCATCACTCCCAAGGTCGCTCCAAGAGGAGGGAACACAGTAGTTCAAGCCCATCTCCTACTAGAAAGCACAAGAGATTTGGAGTGGATGAACTGAAGGGAAAAATGAACAAGATTAATCATCCTACGTTTGATGGAGAACATAAGAAGGAGGAAGATGTTGAAACATGGTTTCTTGGCATGAGGAAATATTTCCAACTGCAAAATTATTCCTCTCATGCAGAAAGAAGAATTGTGATGTATCGAATTAAAAGAAAAACATCCATGTGGTGGGATCAGCTTTTGCAGGTGCAACACATTAGAAAGAAATATGTCACTTGGAAAGAATTCAAGAGGTATTTAGAGAGGAAATACTTGACTAAAAGATACTATGACGGAAATATGAAAGAGTTCTTTGAATTCAAACTCGGTAGCATGACCATTGATGAGTATGAACAAAGGTTTTTGGAATTATTGAAGTATGTTCCGTTCATCAAGGATGAGACTGTCAAGATTCAAAGGTATCTGAGTGGACTACCACCTTCCATCGGTGACAAGATCCAGTATGATGACCCTAAGACAATGGAAGAAAATATAAGAAGAGAAAAATGATTATATGAGAAACAAAGAGAGAAGCCTACCTTCCAGAAGGCTTGGGAAGACAAGAAGAAATTCTAAATGGATCAGAGGAAGAAGGGAAATAAGACACCCTTTTTCAAAAACAGTCCTCAAGGACAACCATCGTTTAGCGAGTCGAGAATGGTTGACGTAAGGGAACAAAGGCCAAGTCAGATGCCCATTCAGTGTTGGGGTTGTCAGGGGAACCACAAGTACAAAGATTGTACCCACAAAAATGGCAAAGTGAAATTTGTCCATAATGTTCAGTAGGCTGAAACAGTGGAAGACATGGGAAGTAGAGTACCAAGAATCTACGTAGCCCTGGACAACAAGCAAGCAGAATATCAGTCACACATGATTGAAGTGGAAGGTATGATCAAAAACCATGCCTTTACTATTTTAATTGATTCAGGGGCTAGCCATAGTTATATAGATCCTATACTGGTGGAAAATTTTCAAAAGTCGAGAAGAAAACATGAAAAGTCTTGGTTAGTGCAGTTGGATACAGGAACCAAGAGGAAAGTCATTGGGTTAGTTAAGTCCTATCTAGTGGACATGAATGGACTGAGCATAAAGGTTGAATTGAACATTTTGCCTTTAGGATATTATGATTGTCTAGTTGGGATGGATTGGTTGGACCAACACCATGCCATCCTAGACTATAGTAACAAGGCATTCACTTGCCTAGATGAGGAGGGGAATTGGAGAATAGTCCAAGGAATTCCCAGATTTGTTGCTATCAGATAAATCTCAGCAATGCAACTGAAGAAGTGCCACATGAAAGAATGTCAATTATATGCAACCCATGTGGAGGAAGCATATAAGGAAGAAGTCTCAAATATTGGAGATCATGCAGTACTAAAGGAGTTTGAATATGCATTTCAAGAGGTACCCGGACTACCCCCAAAGAGAGATATTGACTTCTCTGTAAACTTGATGCCTAGAGCAACTCCGGTGTCAAAATCTTCTTACAGAATGAGTATGTCAGAGCTGAAAGAACTGCAATTTCCCAAGTGTGTCACCTTGGGGTGCCCCGGTCCTGTTCGTGAAGAAGAAGGATAGGAAGTTGAGATTGTGTATGGATTTCATACAATTGAACAAAGTAACTGTAAAGAAAAAATATCCTCTACTGAGGATTGATGACCTCTTCGATCAGTTGAAGGATGCGAAGATATTTTAGAAGATAGATCTCAGGTCGGGATATCACCACATAAGGATAACAGATGAAGAAATCAGCAATACCACCTTTAGAACAAGGTATGGTAATCACGAGTTCACAGTGGTGTCGTTTGGGTTGTCGAACGCACCTGATGTTTTTATGTGCCTGATGAATGGTGTATTCAAGGTCTATCTAGACAAGTTTTTCATAGTATTCTTGGATGAAATTCTAGTGTATTCCAAGTCGAAGGAAGAGCATGAACAACATCTAAGGATGGTGTTTCAGGTGATAAGAGAGCACCAACTGTATGCCAAGTTGCGCACATGCTCATTTTATCAGGCGCAGATCCATTACTTGGGGCATATTATTTCGAAGGATGGGATAGTTGTAGATCCTGAGAAGATTGAGGCCATTAGAGAATGGTCAACATAAAATAACGTGATGAAATTCATATCCTTTATGGGTCTAGATGGTTATTACAAAAGGTTTATCACAGGTTTCTCGAGGATATCTCACCCTATCACTTCCTTGCAAAGGAAGGAGAAGAAATTTTAGTGGACAGAGGAATGTGAGAGAAGCTTCCAGCGATTGAAGCAGTTGTTAACCAGTGCTCTAATCCTGAGGATCGTAGACCCAAATGAATATTTTGTGGTGTGCATAGATGTATGCAAAGAAGGACTGGGAGGATTCCTCGGTTAGAATGGATTCGTAATATGTTATGAATCTAGGAAGTTGAAAGAGCGCGAAAAGAACTACGCAACTCATGATTTGGAGTTGGAAGCCATCGTTCACACTCTGAGGAAATGGAGACATTACCTCATGGGAAGGAGGTTTGAATTAAGGACAGACCATATCATTCTGAAGTACTTGTTTGATCCAACCTTGAATGCTAGACAGAGTAGGTGGTTGGAGTTTCTCTGTGAGTACAATTTTGATATCAAGCATATCAAAGGGAAGGAGATTAAAGTGGTTGATGCACTCAATAGGAGAGTACAGGAATTACATGCTACAACCATTATCATGTATCAAACTGATATAAAGGGTAGAGTTTTGGAAGCTGCAAATGCAGACTTGTAGTACAATAAATTGGTAGCGAAGCTACAACAAGGTAAGACGCTGCAAGGAGTGGAAGATTATAAATTGGAAACTGACGGAACACTTTTGTACAAGAACAGAGCTTATGTACCTAATGTTCAGGATTTGAAACTTGTGATTTTGAAAGAAATGCGTAACGTGCCTTATGTTGGGCACCTTGGATACCAGAAGACTGTGGCAGCAGTCAAGAGCCATTACTTTTGGC
>ML777066.1:2123928-2140188 GCA_009831015.1 Picea engelmannii | reverse complement strand
CTCTATTAGGGTTTTAAACCTCCCACTATCTTGCTCCAGCCGCTTTAGTCCTCCACTTTTTTCCTCCAGCGTTAAAATCATGTTGAAGTCGCCTCCTACTATCCAGTGCGGCGTGCATATAAGGGTTTGGACATGCCATAGGGATTGTAAGAAGTTTTCCTTGTCTTGGATGGATTGTGGGCCATAAACATTTGTGATAGCCCCTTCCTTGGAAGAGGCTAAAAATTTAAAGTAGGTAGTTAGGGTGTACCTAGTCGAGAAGGGATGGAGCAAGGTGACTGTTTGCGGATTCCAGAGAATTGCCAGTCCTCCTGCCGCACCCACTGAGTCCAGATAGAGGAATTCCCCATCCCTCCAGCTGCTTCGGAGAATGTTTTCCGCCTCCTGTCCTGCACATTTGGTCTCCTGCAAAAGTAAAATATATGGATGTTCTGTCTTTATACAATCTCGGAGGATCCTTTGCTTGGATCGTCCATTAAGGCCTCTTATGTTCCAGGATATTGTCTTCATCATGTAGAAGATGGGGGGGTGGAGGTAGCCCTCCGAGAGCCGTTGTATCTGGCCGGAATTGATCATTAGGTTCCCTGCTTCCTTAATAAGCTGTTGTGCTGGTTTGCGCCCTCGCCTCTTGTTTTCCTTGGAGGATTTTTTACTTTTGAGGTTGGGATCAGCCATGATGCCCAGCCTGGCCATGGATCCCACTGTGGAGTCAGTGAATACTTTGTGCACTTTCCGTAGCTGTTCTACAAGGATATGTTGCAAATCTTTCTGATTAAGGGCTTCCTCTAGTTTTTCTAGGTCTATTTCTTCCAGTTCTGTTTCGTCCATCAGCATGTTGGTATCTTCGTCCCTGCTAAACTGTGTTACCTGAGTTGTTTCCTTTGGATTGACGCTATGTGGTTCTTCAGGGCTCTTTCCTTTTTCTTGCATGGATGCTTGAAGGGGGTTCTGAGACACCTTTTCTTGCGGTACCTGATTCAGAGCCTTAAAGGAATTCTTGGAGGGGTTCTTTGAGGTCGAACTCTGGTTCTGTTTTTTAGAGGGGTTTTTTCGCCTTCCGACAACATTGGTAAAGCTGTCCTTCTGCTTGGGTTCAGAGGATTTAAGGGCTGAGGCATTTAGGGGGAAATCTCTAAACAAATGGTCGTGCTCATGGCATTTTCTGCATCGAAAGGGTATATGCTCGTAGTCAAGTGTTTGGTTCCAGTCCTCATCCTGATATTCCAGTGTGATGGAGCCCGGCAGAGGTTTTGATATGTCCATGTAGATGCAGATGCGGGCATAAGATGTGTATTTTCTTATCTTGGTAGCCTCTGAGGCTTTTACATATTGTCCCACCGTGTTCCCTATACCCATTAGTATTTCTTCCAGCCAGAATTCCTGGGGTAATGAGTACAACCGGATCCAGACCGGAGCCCATGAGAAATCCTCTAGTTCTGGGTTGAATCTGTCGGTCCAGAATCTCAAAAATAAACCCACTGAGTTATATAAGTATGGTTCATTATCAAATATTATATCCTTGTCCTCGAGGTTATACAAGATAATTGTGAAAAAACCCTTGGAGTTGAGTTGTACCTCATAGTCTCCCTTGGGTTTCCACCAGTCCTTAATCCACCTGGAGAGGTCTCTTTCAGTCGGCCAGAGGCCCAGGAATTTACCTATTAGTGCATGGTCCATCATAAATTGGGTATGTTCCCCCAGCCTAGTCGATGTAATACGGTAAAGTGGCGGTTTTTCCATTTGAGGAATACACTTACCTGGCAGCCAGTTTTTGGATGTTTGTGGGCGGGATGTGTTGGACTCGCTTTCCATTTCTTTATTGGAGCTGCGCTCCTATGCAAAGAGTTGTTCCCTGAGATGCGTCGGCGGTTCAAAGGCCGACCGCTTGGCCCGAAGTCCGGATCTATCATTGGCGGCTATGTCGTTGTACGAGGGGGGTTTCCCCCCCCCCCGTCCTTGCTCATTGCTGGAGGTGCATAAATCACGTGAGGATCTGAACTGTAGAGCGGAAAGGAAGGAGTCAGGACCAGAGCGCCAGAGCACGCATCAGGCGGTCACAGGGCGATGTTGCAATCGAGCGTTAGGGTTTGCATCAGAGGGTGTTCACCGAGCTCCAAAATTTTATAAGAGATTAAAACAATGCATAATTTGAAATAATACCTGAACCTGATGCTAATAATCCTCTGTTTGTCCGTCGCTTTCCTCCTTGACCGCTTCTGCAAAACACTGCCCAAAACCTAGTTCCTCCCTGCCAACTAGGTAGCTCCCTAGCTCCAGGATATCATAAGGATATCCTGGCCCCCGTGCCCAAAACCTCCAGCAACCCCGGTGCACTGATACAATCCCACACCCAAAATTTCACTTCTCTCTGCAAATCCCTGAGCTCCCAAAATCCATCCCCCAACCTCCCGTAGAATGACCTCCCGTCCACCTCCTTCCCCTCCATATTCCTCCTTCATCGACTTCCCCGCCTCATTTACTCCCTACCTAACTCATTTATTACCTCCTTATCCTTTCCCGTTAATGCCCCTTATCCCCTTTATTTAATATCTTATACCTTGTAGTTAATATGTTATCCCATATCGGGTACGTCACTTAATTTAATAATATAATTTATTATCCTCCTTTTATTTATTTACCTTATTAATTAATGAGTTAATTAATACTTAAATTAATCATTGACAATCATGAATAACTAATTAATAATAATTAATTAGTTAATGTTATTTTAAGAAATAATTATGGTTTAGATAATCTTTTAGGACAGTTATATTATTAAATTAATTCTAAGTAATAATCATATACACCTATTTAAGCAGGGTCGTTACAGGGGAAAATACTTCAATATTGTCATTAGAAGAGACATCATTTTTAAATCAAAGGTGAGAAGTTGAATACAATGAAGATTAAAGTATCTTTAGAATGTAATGTTCCCTTGTATCACCTATTTATCTCCCATTTTATGTATCCGATAAAATGTTTATAATAGAAGTTTGTAGACAGTACAGATTCTGGGAAAATTTCTTTGCTCAAAGAAAGAAAGAAAAAAAGTATTCAATCACCATGGAAGGTTGGTGAGATTACAGTAAAGGATATCTCAAAGATAGATGAATTTGTTATTCAATTTGACCCTTATAAGTTAAAGGTGGTTGACTATGTGAAAGGGTTCGACCCACAACAACTTTTTATGAATCATATAATTTCCATTGGATTTAGTGTCTCATTTATTAACCCATACATATATGAGGAGGAAGAAAATGAAGGAAAAAATTCTCAAGAAAAACTAGTTCAGGACCTGGAAACCATTATAAGTACAAAAAAAGCATATAAACATCATGGAAAGTTCATAAGTGAAAAGGATTCTAAATCTCAAAGTTCATCTCAAAAAGGTGGCACACCAAAACAACATACCTTGAATAGTTTCGAAGATAAACAAAATTATTTAGACAATCATTCAGGGGGCGATGATGATCTCAATCATAGTCAAAAGAATATTGAGTCAACCCACAAATTACCAATAGTAAAGAGAAAAAGGTATAAAAATCAAGAAGAAACATAGCAGTGCATACCTTATGATGATTTCCTTTCACAAAACATGGACCTTGATGTTGATATAGAAAATATTGAATTCCCAGAAGATGAGTGAAGAATTTTTCCAGAAAAGGAGTTGATTGTCCAAGAAAATATTTTTTATGAAGAAGAATCACTAACCCTCCATAATTCATCATTTGATAAGGAGTTAAAAAATTTAGTGTTTCAGTGTGTAAATTCAAGAGGAAAAAGGATCAAAGATTCAACAATGGATTTAAGAGGGGTTCCTGCATCCAAACTTTCAAAAATACATATGGTTACTGGAAATTCCCTAGATATATCAATTGATGATATGGAAGTTGAAAATGAAATATTAAAAAATAAAATCATAGAATTAGAGAATTCTTTGATGACACCCCCAATCTTTGGAAAACCACTTGCTTTTGTTCAACCCGGGATGAATCCCGACGACCTTCCTGAGTCAAGTTCTAAGTGGAGAGGAACACCCAATATCCTTGTTGGAGTAAGGAAATTTGTTGAAAAAAAGAGAGGATGTCTCTTTTCCTTGAATCTTGGGATATCAATAATAATATCATGACTTTTGGCTCAAGGTTACATAGTTTCAAATAATATCTTTGGGTTGATTATGAAAATGTTGAAGATTTTTACAAGAATGAGCTCACTACCTTTATTCTGGAAATCATGAATATGACAGAATTGAAAAGAAAGGAAGAAAAATTCCCCTCTCAAGCTAGGATAAAACAACTTAAATCATGTTGGATCAAGAAAATAAAAACTTTGAAGGAATTGTTTGAAGAATATAGTGAAGTACTTTCTAAAAGGGAGATTTTATATCAAAAATTGATGGAAATTGATTTAGCTAGGAATACCAGAGAAGAACAAGATCCTCGCCTAATTCTGAACTCTACATTTCTTACAAGGGAGAAATTTTAGGAACACTTGGAAATACTCAAGAATTTGTTCGCGGAGACGTTCAATAGTATAAAAGAATATAATGAAGATGAATTTGATCATTGTTTGGTTAGTTATTCCAACAAAAATGAATGTATTAAAACTTCATTACATCAAATATTATTTGATTTAAGGGAATTAGAAAGTGCTTTGTTTGATATAAGGATTAAATAAGAGATTAATGTTTCCCCAATGACGGATTATATTCAAGAATGGTTAAAATAGGCTTTGTTAAAAATAACCGAAGAGGATCTGTTGGGAACTATCGAAACAAACCAACCAAATGCAACAAATGACAACATAAAATACACAACAAGAAGCAAATGAATGTAGATACTCCAACACAGTAATTCCATACCGATCACATACTTTCTTCCTTCTCGGAATTCATCCAGTAGTGTTTATTCTTTCACTAGAAAAAATATAACAGAGTTCTGACAACTTCCCTTTGTCTTCTTTCCTGATCTTGTTGCCTGCACTCTGCTCCAGACTCTTTTCTCTTATTCATACTTCTTGTGTATATTTTATGGTCCACGGAATACCCAATCTCGGTCCATTTATGGAAAAATGCCTTTAAATTTTTGATATTGTAACAGACTTCATTATTTTTTTAGAAATCCCAAAGAACTATTTCGGGGTCTATTTCAATTGTATTTTATAACTCTTATTTTTGGGTATAACGTACTTGAAATCAACTTATCAAACTCTCTTTTTATCTTAATAAGTAATACTCTTTCAAAGTTCTCCTGTGTGATTGGACCATTTTATTTTATTTTGAATGTGATCATAAATATATGAAACTATGATGGATGTGAGGAATATTTATTATTTTTTGTAATTTATTTTCAATATGTGTGATGCTTGAGGTTCCTGGTCCATTTCTTAGGAACTCTCCCATTAAATTTACTTTTTCAATTTGATTTTTCTTGAGCAATAAAGATTTGAATTTTGTCATTTGACATAATTCTATATTATTTGATATAAGATATTTAAATAAAAAACCTTGAAAGATAAACAGAGGAGTACCACCTCTATAAAAACTCAGGGGAATACTTATATTCTCATGAGGTTTCTGTTTTGTTCTTAGAATATTCAAACGTCAATATTTACCAGAGGTAGTTCTCATGACTACTACAATTTCCTTGATCTCAACGAAGGAATGTAGGAAAGTAATCTCTCGGTCTAAGAGATTTTTCCTCTTCATGATATGGTTGGAAGGTGAGAATAATATCACTATGACCACCACGATATTTTCATGGTGTCTCTTTACATAGTAGAAGCAAGTGAACAAGAAAGTGGAAGAAGATAAATATATATTCACTTCAGCTACAAGGGTGCCTCTCCATTGCTAGGTTAGGAATTCAATTGATTTGATTCCTAGTGCTCCTTTAACTAACATGTCCTAGTATATAGAATATCTCTTATGTAGAATTAAGAAATCAAACATTAGATTCAAGAGATCATCCAAAAGGGCCACATTTGACTGAGCTCCTCACCTTGTGGAAGACTAATTTTTTCGGTGCAAAAGAAGGATGGAACATGGCGACTCTGTATTGATTATAGAGATGTAAAAAAAATCACAATCAAGAACCAATATATAATCCTCTAGATTGACAATGTTATTGATCAACTCAAGGGTGCCAAGTTTTTGAGTAATATTGATCTAAAGTTAGGCTACCAATAGGTACCAATTGAGAAAATTGATGTATGGAAGACTACCAAGTCTAAAGAAATCCTTTTTGAGTGGTTGGTCATGACTTTTGGTTAAAATAATTCTCTTGTAATATTCATGAGGATGATGAATGAAATATAATTCCCATTCATGAATTTTTATGTGTTCATATATTTGGATTATATCCTCATCCTCAACAAAACGTGGGTAGAAAATTTACAGCACATTCAACAAATCCTGAGCACCCTGTGGAAGAACACATTATATGTTAATTTGGATAAATACTCATTCAACATGTAGATAATTTAGTATGTGGGATATATCATGGATTAACATGGTTTTCATGTGGATCCAACCAAGTTCCAAGTCATTCATGATTTTCCAACCATGATGACTCTAATATAGCTCCAGATTTTCTTATGCCTCGCCAACTTTTGTAATAGGTTCATGTTGGGATTCTCTCATATCATTTGGCCCCTAAGACAAGTGACCAAGAGTGGGGCCAAATCCAAGTTCATTTGGGCCGAGAAACAACATAAATCATTTGAAGATTTGAAAAACTACCTTTTTTTAGTTTCAATACTCACTCTGCCAGATTTGTAATGACCCTTTGATAACAAATGCTCCATATTATGTTGTGCAGTCCTAGCATGGAAATATGGTGGCTTATCATAGAAAATCATTATTCAATGAGTTTCATAGGTACTCGACCTATGACAAGGATATGTATTCCATTTTGTAGGCCTATGATAAATGGAAGAATTACATACTAGGGAAGAAGAAAATCATATACACTAACCACAATATCCTATAGTCAATGTAGATTCATGGAAGTTATAGAAAAAACACCATCAGAAGAGGTCCATGTACCTGCAACAATTCCACTTGAACAACAAGTATAAGAAGGGTAGAATAAACCACATTATAAACTATATTGTCCCACCTCTAGTTGTGACATGGACCACAGTGCTCAACTTGTATGGAAGTGACCCTAATTGTATGGAAGTGAGTCTAAATTCAATTTTACCTATCAGACACTAGGCATATCTATACCAATATCAGAGTTTCATCTCCGGGATGAAATTTAATGTTATTTGGGTCATCTCTGTGTTCCCTCAATCAAGCATGAGGAGCTAATCTAGGAGGTGAATTATAGTCAAGTGGCATGTCACTTCGGTGTGAATAAGATAGTGGTAGTGTTGAAAAAATACTTCTACTACTCAAATATGTGGCCTGACATCAACATGTATATCAGATCATGCACTGCATATACCATTCCCAAACCTACCATCAAGAAGCAAGGGTTGTACACTCCTCTTCCTACCTCAAAAAATCCCTAGGAGTCCATCTCCAAGGATTACATGTTTTTCATGCCTTCAACCAAAGATGACATCGACTATGTGTTTCTAGTTGTTGATTGGTTCTCTAAGATGGC
Source organism: Picea engelmannii (assembly GCA_009831015.1). Classification (NCBI taxonomy): domain Eukaryota; kingdom Viridiplantae; phylum Streptophyta; class Pinopsida; order Pinales; family Pinaceae; genus Picea; species Picea engelmannii. Next base: position 2,132,578 of record ML777066.1, on the reverse strand, counting down.
CATTTTGACACCCTGCAAGAAGAATATAACAATAGAGGTCACTACTAAGCTCTTCTTCAAGTGTGCTTGGGTTCATTTCGATATCCCATGAATATTATGGATAGTAGGATCCTGACTAATTTTTTTTCTAGCCTATGGTTGATGATGGACACCAAGCTAACCAAATCGACTACCTTCCACCCCTAAATTGATGGATAGATAGAGGTAGTCAACTAGATGATTGTGCATATCATGTGAATGTACAACTCCAAACATCCATGTACATGGAATGAGATCCTTCTTTATTTTCATCATAGATACAACATATCCCTTCATAGCTCTATTATCCACAACCCATTTCAGGTGTGCTTGGGGTTCTTGAAATTGGTCCCAATTGATGTAGCTCTGCCCATTGCATCTACACATGAACCAAATTCAGTATAAGTTTCCCTATTTGATGGAGGAACTTGAAGAAATGGGGACCATTAATTCTTGGGGGGGACTTATACAAGTGGATACTTGTGGTCATCCACCTATTCCACTGATTAGGAATGGTTCCACATCTTGGTATTTCTATTATAGTTTTTTAGGTCCCAAATTTTCATCACATTTTTTAGTCATTTCCCTTGCATTTTTGGTAGTTGATGTAGGCCATGTATTCTTAGATTGTGTGGAAATATTAGATTACATGGCCTACAAAACACATAGAGCATAGATTAAAATTTGTAGCAATCAAATAAACTCCATAAATGGAGTTTGTAAGCAAAATTTGCACCCTTGGGAAGTTGACGTATCAACTATCCTCCTTAGGGATCACGTTCATTTTGTCGCATCATTTACTAGGGTTATGATTTTGAATATTTAGGTTTTTTTCAACTTAGGAAATCATACTTTATGTTAAAGGGTAGATTTGGCCTCTTGTAATGTCTTTTTGTAAATGAACGTATGCAACAAATCTCTCTTCAAAGATAAACTACCACCATTCTAGTTAGTTTGTATTTCCTTTCATTTTATAGTCTTTTCCCACTTCATTCATTAATAGAATTTCATTTTCAATGTATTATCGTTATCTTTGCAATATCTTTGTGTGTTTCCATTTATATTTCTACCTTTATTTCATTCTTTACATAATCCAAATCAAGAAGATTGTTGCACATTATCCTAGAAAAAAGGTTTGAGAAGAACCTATTTGAATTTGATTCAATCGCAAGAGGGAATAGGGGACAAAAATACAATCAAGAGAATAGGGATTTTCAAAGTGATTTGAATCATCCTCCCTCATGGTTGTATAATTGTAATGGATTTATCACCAAACGTTTCTTGCATCCTTTCCATCCTCAATGTGGGCACTTCTAAAAGATAGGGCACAATACATATGTTTGTTTTGAATTGATTGAGAAATGTGATATGTGTGACATGAGACAACATGGTGCTAATTATGGTAAGTTCTGATCCCATGATTCTTGGTGGAAATATGAAAATTCAAGCCTACATGGGAATTAACATTGTCACTTGGGGTGGAGCCAAGACTGATGCATATGTGGGAGCCATAGATCAAGGACCCATTTGTATGGATCCACACCAAACACCATAGTTTAGTGTAGTTTTAATAGAAATGATATTAGAAATATGTTCTTTAGGTGATGTGGGAAGTTCATGCCCATGATGCAGTTGCTACAAAGGAAAGAAATAAACCATATTCTATACTCCAGCTACCAAGTTGAGGCTTGATTCTATTAGTGTAGATGATGGAAGAAGAATTCCATGAATGGTTGAAAATTTTCCCATGGATATTGATTGATAAGTGATCTATGACTAATTTGAGAGGGGTACTTGGGTGGATTTTAGAATCACATATGAAGGCACAAGATAAACCCTTATGTCACATCCAAAGTAAAAGGTTGAGAAATGAATTTCACTTAGATGCAACGATTGGAGGATATGAAGTTAAGGAATTTATTATCAACTTGGGGTTGGACTTTAAAATCCTATCAAAGAAATCATGGGAATTCATGGGATGACCCAACTTGGTGCACTTACTAATCTAGTTGTGGGTGGTGAACCAATGGTGAATTGTCCCCATTGGTAGATTAGAACATATGGAAGTTGATATTGATGGCTTCAAAACTTATGTTGGATTTTAGGTTATCCAGATGATAGATGACAAATATCCCAACCTAGCATTGTTAGGGATTGATTCGGAATTTTATAATGATGGCATTTGTCAACTTGAAATAATGACAAATTTTATTTGGAAAGGAGGGTTGTAGGGAAGTACAACCATTAATCCAATGTATGATGAGTGTTCTATTGAATAGATATAAGAAGTGTTGGATGAATATGTCTTAAATCAACTTGATAACCTCAATGCATGACAATGGGAAGACTACATAAATCCAAATACTAGTGGAGAGTTGATTTGGTGGAGTATTTGTTCCTATGCAATAGATTTTGAAGTTGCCATTAATTGTTGGTAGAATGGGTAGTATGAGAAGTCCATAGAAAGAAATGTATTACTAAAGGTAGTCAAGTGGATTGGTGTAGAGCTTAAGTATGTGCTTATGTTTGATGGCATCATTGATCTCGGGGAATTTATGGAATATTTAACTTAACATATTGTGCATGAGTAGAGGATAGAAACATTGGATATCACTTTAGAAGAGACCCTTGTGAGATGGTGGGCAACACATAAAATTGTTTCAAACTCATTGGAGGATGTGGTACAACCTCTACAAACTAAGTTCATGCTAGACACAAGGGATTACCCAACCAATGACACCATAGAGTCTATCTCTACCAACTAGTTCATATGGTTCGAAGGTACTTCTAATCCGATGGGGCATATGGACTGTTGTGAATCCCACTAACAAACATAGGGAATGTCTATTCAACATTGGGTGCATACGATAGTGCACACCTTAGAGACATTGTTCAAGGATTGGTACCTACAAGAAGAAATACAACAATAGAGCTATCCAGAACTTTAGGAAAGGTTTTGTGACACTTTCTAGCTCTATAAGGATGACACATCAATTTTTGGAGCCATACAACATATTCAATGTTTCTCGCAAATGGATTTGTCATATCATATAACCATAGGTTCCATAAAGGATGAATACATAGAGGAACTCCATAATCTATGGTTCAAAGAAATAGGGGAGCACTACATAATCCAAGACATAGGGGATACCAATAGTTTGGTTTACCATCATGGACAATTGAAGACAAAGAAACAAAATATTGATATGAAGAAAAATCCCTAGCTATCTATTATAGGGGACATCTAGGATGAACACATTGTCACAAAGCGTATATATTTTCTCTGGGAGTACGTCGAATTTTTCCTACGTAGCTTCACTGAGATGAAGGGTGGGGTAGGAGAACTTGGGGAGATGAAGATAGAATTAAAGCATAGTGCTTGATTGATAAGAAAATTTCATACAAGATTAATATGCATTATAAGGAACGAGATAAATAAGAGATCGATAGGATGTTCGTTATAGGCTTGATATTTCTAGTGGAAGAATCATATTGGATCGATGTGATAGTAATACATGGAAACAAAATAGGTGGAATCTGCATTTTTTTGGACTTTCATGAACTCAAAGAGGCTTTCATACATGACTCGTTTCCTACGCCTTTTAGTAGTGATATTCTCAAGAAAGTAACGAGTGAAGCCTACTCCTTCACATATGGGTTCTTTAGTTATCATCAAGTATACATTTACAATTAAAATAAGAAAAAGTCAATTTTTTCCATGGAATGGGGGTCATACACATACAATGTCATTCCCTTTGACCTAAAGAATTAACCTATAGTATTTTGAGGGCTTGTGGTCACTGCATTCTGCAAGTATGTCCATAAGCTCCTTAAGGTATACTTGGATGATTAGATAATGTATAGTTTGTTGAAGGATCATGTAGCTAAACTAAGGTTAATTCTAAAAAGATGTTTATAGATGACATTATCCCTAAATATTGATAATTGTATATTCATTATTTGATTTCCTTTTGGGCCATACTGTTGGCAAGGAGGGATTGCTAGTCACTCACCAAATATTGTGGAAACTGTGAATTTTCCTATGTTAGAGAATGTTCCTATGCTATAGTGTAAATTTGGTCATACTTAATATTACTGTAGGTTTATCAAGGGATATATTGAGCTAATGATGCAATTGGATCAATTATTCCAAAAATGTGTCCACTTGTATGGACCACGGTTTGTGGAACAAGATTTATAGAGTTAAAATAATGGATGGTTATGGCTCCAATTCTAGTTTTACTGACTAGATGAAAAAATTCCACATCCACGTGGATCTGTCTAGCATGCATTGGGGAATGTGTTTGTGTATCTAGAAAAAGTCACACTAGACCACCTTGTATATTTTCCAACAAAAATATTTCTTACGATGAACACAATTACACAACTATGGGATGTGAAGTCTTAGCCATGGTGTGTGCATTGCATAAATTTAGCATTATCTTCTAGGTTGGTCCTTCAAGTTCTTCACTAGTCACTTGGTTCTCAAGTATTTGTTTGTACCAAGCTAGTGTTGGAAGGATAGAATCTATTGATGGTTTCTTCTATTTCAAAATTTTTATTTTGAGGTGGTATTTAAGCCAGGGAAAAAAAAAGTGGGACATTATCACCTATCCAAGATCAACAATGGATAGGATGTCGAGATAGTTGATCAAATTGTTTGATGTTGATATCTTTCATGTGGAAGCAACTCTTAACTTATTTGTCGAGATCATTGAATTCCTCAACTCCAAATCTACACCAAAAGAATATGATTAGTAGCAACATCAATAGCTAGTAGTTTAGGCTATGAGCTATCAATGAATTTCAATTCCCCTATACAAGTTAGCAACAAATTGGATTATTTGCAAATGTGTGTTGGATCATGAACAATAGGTGGTGTTCWAGGAAKTCTATGATGGACAATGCGACGAAATTATGGTGGGTAGGACATGACCTAGAAGGTACTACATGTAAGACTCTAGTGGATAACATTATTCATAGATGCTACAAATTATGCTAAACAATGTGACATATTCYGGCACATGGGGTTACCTTCTATCGAGGACAAGATTCCACCACAACTCATTATGGTTAGGGAGCCATTTTAGTACTAGGAAATTGACTTTATTGGACTAATTACTCCACCAACATGCTACTCCAGGGCCATATATATCATAACAACAACAAACTATTTGACTCGATGTTTACAAGCTACACCAACTAAGGATTGCTTCAAGGATACCTTTGCATGGTTTATTTTTGAAAACATTATGACAAGGTTTGGGTGTCCACACAACTTGACTAGTGACTAGGGACAACATTTTTTTGGAGGCATCATTTCTACTCTAGTTAAGGAATTCATGATCCACCACTATAAAATGATTCCATATACCCTCAAGACAATGGTATGGTGGAAGCTTCTAACAATATTCTAGAGAAAAAATTGACAAAGATATGTTCGATTAATCATGATGGTTGGGACAAGATAATCCTAGTTTTTTGTGGGCTTACCGAACAATGTGTAATATCTTGACTAAGCATACATGTTTTAACCTGGTTTTTGGGAAAGCGGTTGTGATACCATTGGAATACTTGATTTTGAGCTTAGGCGTGGTTATTTCTACATGGATGTTATATTTAATGAGTTGGAAGAGAGGTTAGATAAATTGGTTCAGTTAGAGGAACACAAGGTTTTAACATGGTACTACCAAATGGCCCAGAAGTGGTGATATAAAGCATGTCATGATCAACATATTAGGAATTGGTAATTTGTATGGGGATATCTTGTGCTATTGTATGATATCAATTATTGGAAACATCCTCGGAAATTATGAATGCGTTGGATGGGGTCATACTAGATCACATAGATCACTATAAAAGGAATATTCCAACTAGCTTGGTTGGATGGTTGAATAAAGAATATATGGGTGAATGGAGTATGCCTAAATATCTATTCATCTCTAATCCTAACCAAATGACTCTAATTTCTAATGGGCGGGGAGTTAGTATACCATAGTAGAACTTCAATTTCAATAATTTTAATTTCAACATTACAATTTAATTTTTAAAATTTAATTATTAGTGTTTGTTGTTGTGCAAGTATAGGGAATAAAAGAAGAACATGTCTATAGTTACATGGGATAAAGTGTTCCACCATAGAAGATCTCTATGGTCTGGGTGTCAGAGGTAACTAGGGGATGGGTGTCATAAGATTTAGGGAAACTATAGAATTAATGGGTTGTAGAGTATGGGGTGTGTCTGCATAGGTTAAGGTATTTGTGGGAAGGAAGTCCCAGTGTCAGAAATATACACTTGGGTGGATTTGTTTATGCAAAGAGTTAGGTCATGTCACCATTAATGTGATCATGGTAGGTAGTATCATACCTTTATTTTAAATGTTGCATAAGTTGCGAAAAAATCATATTATATTAATGACCAAAGAGTTGTTAAAAAAGGATGTATCATGTCTTACATTAATGATCAGATTTGGGAAAGATTTTTCAGGAGGTTAGGTTGGATATGAAGGATATGGAAAAGATCAATGGTTCAGAAAATGCATGCTTCAAGTGATGGTGATATTTGTAAAAAGAAGGGAAAAACATTTACCAACTTAATGAGAATTGTGACCTCAAAACAAGAACTTTGGTGTAAAAAACCCATATTTTTGTGTCAAAACACCAAAATCAACCCATGTTTCAAAAAATGGTGATACTGGTAACACCCATTTTTTGCAGGGTGGTTAAAATTGCGACTTGCTTAAAATCATTGCCTTGACAACCAATGTTATTAAAATTGCATGGAAAAAAATTGACCCTCAAATCGAAAAATGATGCTATCGGTAGCACCCTTATTATTTTTGGAGTTAAAATTATGACTTAATTGAAATAGTGACCACGATCACTGGCACTGTCATGAACAAAGAACTTCAAATTAGCTTGTAAATTGAAAAGTAGTATTTTTTTTATTAATCATTTTTTTTTATTTTTTTTTTGTAAATAAAAAGAAGGTCCTTGTATTAATAGTTGTTATCCATAAATTTCCAAGTGTTATCCACTTGTTCTGCCACAAAAGGGAAACCAGAACAGGTGGCCCTTAGAGGCTCAAAGTTTGACACACCACCATATGAACTGAAACTATTTGAACAAAAATGACTTAACTAAATTATACATCCTAGTTGCATGAACAAAATTGTATGGACAGTATGCAGGTGGCCTCTATGACCATCTATGAATAGTGTGCGGGTGGCCTCTATGACCATCTAGTCTACTACTGGAATAAACCAACAATTTAATCCTGCAACTAGATTGAACAAAGAACTAAAACCTGGATACTTTACTCCACTGGTGAGCTTGGATGTCCATGGATGTTATAGACAGGGGTGTACCACTGGCCACGAGTTGGGCATCGAGGCCGCGCAAGAGTGTCTGTTAGTGCATCGAAAAAAATGTCCAGTCTTTGGCCGAGGATGTGTTGTGAATGCATCTGATCATCTTGTTTTTTTTTAATTTCAAAGATAAGTTGAAGGTGCTCCTCCGTGAAGAAATTTGCACATCTTTGGGGATGATCCTCTTCCTTTTCCTTGCTAGCGACCACCACATTCTCCTCCACCTTCTAGCTCGGGGGGATTTCCTCCTCCACCATGCAGCTGACGTCACCATAATACGGGTCCTGAGGGTTGAGGTTTTTTGGGGAGGGGAAGATGACTAGTGGCCAAAGGAATGCGCGTGCATGAAGGTGGCACTTCCTCCTTAGCCAAGCTAATTTCATGGAGCAAGTGTGGGGAGGATGGAGGTGCCTCCGATGACCTAAGGTTGTTGTGCCTTGGGATAGAAAAATGGGCTATGAGATCCAATTAGGAGGGGGAAAGTATGTCACGCCTGGATAGGGTGCTATAGTATCATGCACCTCTCTTAGACTTACCCCTTTCTTTGGGCATGATGGGAAAAATGTAGAGGCATGGGGATGAGGGCGAAGAGGCGGTTAGAAGATGCTTGTTATAGATTGAAAGAGTTGAGTGCAGAGAGGTGCCAATGGAATTGCAGAGAAGACTCTTGTGAGGGCCGAGGGAATGGTGAAACTTCGCCAAAGAGAGAAAAGGAGTAGTGAAGCCAACACAGTTGTAGAGGGAAACAGAGCAAAGGAGCGGGGTGATGAGGGGGTAAGGTGAAAGAGCACCCGAGAAAAAAACACAGAGGGAAATAATGAAAAAATGCTCAGAGGAGCCGAGGAGCATGAGAAAGAGCGGAGGGAGAAAGGATGAGTGCACCAGGGAAAATGCTCACTTACTACTTTGTGAATTGAAGAGAGGGCTAGCCATTGGAGCCGAATTGATAACCTCCCTATGCCTGGTACACCTAGTCTAGATTGTGCGAGCGACCATTAACCCTGCCCGGTTGTCCAAGCGCACTACCATTATTATCTGTGGGGTGTGAGCCATGCAGTGGTTATGGGATGTGGGCTGGTGGCCAGGGTTAATAACTCCCATGGTCGCTCCATTCCAGGTGTCTGCTGATGTTGGTCAGGTGGCACCCCATCCAGGGGAATTTTATTTTATTTTTAAAATTTACATTAAAAATAAATAAATTAAAAAAAGAAACTCCACATACATGTTTTTTTATTTAAAGCAAAAAAAGTACATTTTTTATTTTTA
>ML777066.1:2082122-2094816 GCA_009831015.1 Picea engelmannii | reverse complement strand
ACTCGAACCTGTGGTAGAAGGAGGAGGTGGAGAATCTCAGTGAAGAAAGGGTTGCACTATAAATTTAAGTTGAGTGGGCCAATGAGAATGAAGTGAAATGGAAAGTACATGTAGAAGAGGACATTGTAGCATTGGAAAGAGAAAAGAAATAAGTAAAAAATTATAAGGCTAGAGAAGATATGGTCTATGAAGAAGAAATCAATGTGAAGGAAGAGTTGTCAAGATGCTTTGAAGAGGTTTTGCGCCATGTTCCAAAATATTTCAATATCACGCAACAACCTATCATGATTATCAGTAAGGTGACTGAAACCCTAAGTTAGATTGTAGAGAATAAGAAAGGGTTGCTAGAGTTGGAAGCAAAGACAGAAGAAAGGTAGGCAACAAAGAAGGAAAGACAAGAACCAAAATAGAAGCTATACAGGCCAAGGCACATAAAGAGCCATGTGTTGATAATTGACCTAATGATCACTAAAGCATGAGCTCAAATGTAAATCCTAGAGTGTTTGCACCTCAAGTGTTAGAAATTGTGGACTAAGTTTAAAAAACATACAAACATTTTGGTTAGGCCTAAACAATAGATTGACCAGTTCAAAGAGAAGTATGAGCATGTATACATTGATCCCATTAATTCTGACAATGAAGACAATATGGAAGAGGATCAAAGACTCACATTGAAGCAAGATTCTCTAGAGGATGAGAAGGAAAGTTGGAAAATTTTGGCTAGAGAAATATCATGGAAGGCTTAGTCCTAGTTTGCAACTACGAAGAAAATGAAACAACATGTAAAGGCCAAACGAGAAGATCTTTTGGAGGTTTTTCTTGCAAATGAGGACATTTCAAAAAAAAATTGGTTAGAGTGTGCATAGAAATTGTAAGCATGTCATCTTCACATGGACACCCATTTTTTATGAATTCAACAAGTACACAAGTGTATCCATTTGTGAAATCCTTGAGCTAGACCCATTGTTTTAATAATAGGTTCATAAACCAACTTGAGATGAGTTGGAAGGGGTGGTAGAGGTGTTATTGTGCCCCCTTTTTTCCTACGTACAAATGGCATAGAGAATTGATCATCGGAGGATGGATCCATTCAATACCTAGAGCTACAAAAGCCTAAGTACACAAATAGGGAAAAGATTGAGTATTCTCTGTGGAACCAAGGTGCCAAGACCCTCTACACATTTACCAAAGGTGTGGTGACCTTTTTGTATAGGTCGATTGCAACTATCAAGTTCTATAACATTTTGGAATATTTTGTAACCAACTTAAATACCTATATATATGATATTAAGGTTGCTATGTAATGGTTTGTGGTTTAACAAGTTAATGCATGATTTACCCCTTGTTGTCTAATGTTAGTTCTGTAGTCATGTTGAATATGTGAGGCCTATATATAATCCATTCTCTACTTAATATAATGGGATAACATTACTATTATGATCATTTTTATATGTTATGGCTTATTTTGATGATGTTACATTTTTATGATCTCTGTGTATACATTACTTCCTCTTTATTAGATGAATGTGATCAAAGTTCAATGAATGGACTCTGTGTCCCCACTAACTTTCAACACTATGTCATTAATTAATCAACAACTATCAAACATTCCTCAGGGGAGACCTCATAAATTTGGAAGGTTTCATATATTGGAATACTAGAATATCGCGAATCTTTGTTGGACACCTTTTGTTGACCCTGTGTCTATAAAAGAGCCAAAATTGATCTTGTTTCTTGAGAATTTGAGATCATGCAGCCTGAGACTCTTTCGGATAGCTTATAAGGTTAGGAAAATATGCTTAGTATGACGGGGATGAAACACATGACTCCATGTGGCAGTTTGATAGATGGACATATCATATCATCATGTTAGAAAAAGTAACCAACTTTATAGGTGAACCAATAGGAATAAAACCTATATAAGGATGATTTCAAATACCATAGGTTGACATGTACAAGTGGGAGAGAAAAGAATATACCCAAATCATTCATATTTAAAAGGACTTGAAATGTTTTGTTTTGTTTTCCAAACCTCAAACACTCATTCCAATTCAAGTGGATAATATTTTTTAGTCCATGGGATGTTGTAAGGATTTTAGTTCCTCTTTATTAGCTATATATTTCCTTCCCTAGAATCCTGTAAGGATTTTAGTTCCTCTTTATTAGCTATATATTTCCTTCCCTAGAATCCTGACACTAGACCATAATCACTTTACATAATGGTTTCAGCATTGCGAGGTGACAATTGGTTTTAGTAGCTCAATTTGTTGAGGGAATATTTCCTTAAAAATAATGGATTTCATGCAATGATCATCAAAATAAAAACAGATTAATCGAACATCGATTATAACTTATTATAACAAGGAGGTCACAAATACATGTGGATATCTATGGATGGTTCACATCATCGATTATAACTTATCATAACAAGGAGGTCACAAAAACATGTGGCTATCTTTGGATGGGTCACGTCATATTAATTATGATACCTCCCTTTTTCCATGAAATGTTCCACATATACAATGAGAATATGTCATGTGGCACCCTTTTGGATAGTTATCCCATCACTATAAAAAAATATAGAGGTTGATCATGGAAGAGTTGGACCAATCCTATATTGACGTGTACATTCAATCACGTAGATGTCCAACTAGTAAATATTATGGTAGTAAATCAAATCATTATGAAAGGAATATGTGGAAAAAGGTTTTGAAAGGGGTAAAGTGTAATTCTTAGCTATACAAATGTCAAAGGTGTCTGAATAAAGGTGGAGTCTAATAAGCTCTTTGGGTCCATCAAGTATCCACTGAAATGAGCACTTTACATTTCAAATTTTGTATCTATAAATTTCCATAGGTATTCCATTGGAATGGATCATCACAACAAATCTTACAGTATTATACAATCTCTTTGTATGTGTTGTTTTTCTTTATATTTTAGATTTAATATTACTAGCTTAACATAAAAAATATTGAAATAAATTAAAATTTAAATGAAAGAATATAAGAACATAAAACACCATCTATATAATGAACAAAATATGTACCTTGGGAAAACCCAATATGGGGAAAACCCAGCGAGAAGGTAAGACTTATGCCTTGCTCTTTTATTCTCAGTTATGAAATGAAAATGTAAAGAAAGTGCACTCAATATGGAGTTTCCATGGACATTGTGGCTTATATTTTTGTTATAGGATATGTTTATTCCTCTAGTCTACTTCAATATCCCATTAGCAATGATCTGCTCTACTATGAAACAATAGTCAATACCATAAGAATGAGAATCGCTTCCAATTCTAGCGCATGATATTTAATAATGTCTCGATAGACATCTAAGGTTAACGGGTTATGGTTCTTGCATACCTCAACTCATGATTATGGTTAGGGTTAGGGTTTTGGACCCTCTATAATCTTCTTGAAATTCCACACATGACTAGCCCCACATGTGTGAGTATTGTACGGTGGCGTGTCATCTACTCAGTATAATCATAGTGGTCAATATGATAGGTCAACTTGTGGGACGCATAACTTCCTCATACAAACTCCAGTTGAGGTGATCTTTGTGTTATTGGAAATATCTCAACATGTAGAATAGTGTTGAGAGGCTAAGAAGTTTGTTCATAATTGTTTTACCCTAAAAAATGTCATTTGATGGTTCAAGTAGGCTTTACAAAATTTTGAACCCCAAATCATCAAAACAAGACTTGCCCCTAAAATGGGCCCTACACGACAATAGCATTGATTTTCACCCAAAAAGTACCAAAATACATGACAAATTATATAAAGATCCATTTTGAATCATTTTTTTGAACTCCCTAGATGCCCGATGCCAATCAAAGTTGAAGTTCATAGTATTTTTTCAAGGTTGTGGGGGCATCAAATGATTCCTTAAACAAAATAAATCTTCCTTAATAGTTAGAATAAATATTCCTAAATGTTCAATATTGGGCCATGTATATTTGACTGACATGCACATGGACCAATTTTCAAGTGTCACCCAACCCTCAAACAAATTACTTTGTCTTTAGGGTGATGTTAGTAAAACGAGATCCCATTGAAAATTTTCACACATTTCCTCTATGTTTTAGGTCTCTTACAAGCACACTAACCTAATGATCTTTGGACCTATATGTTCTTTAAGTAATTTTGCGATATTCCAAACCCTCAAAAGTGGGGCCCTGACCATTCCATGCATCACCTCCAATATCCACGTGGAAAGTTCTCATTTCTTGCAAATAGAGGAGGATTTGTGGGATTGAAAACAAAATGCATACACAAATAACATAAATATAGGCATTGATCCATAGGATATTATATAGGAAAAATAATAAATAACTTTCTAATCTGTAATAAAGGTTGAATTTTCTATCAGATTTTTAAGCAATCTAATGCATTCAATTTTAGATCTGAAAATTACTTCCAAGTGACCTCAAACAATAAACCAGGGTTGTTATCACTGAATAATTTTACACTGAAATTATGAAAAAAAGTTATAGAAGAAGCACAAATATCAGAGAGAAATCATCCATACACAAGAGACACAAATTATGTTCAATAAAAATTTCAGATTGAGAATTTATGAGGACAAAACCAGTCCTCTCAACAAAAATTACAACTTCACAAAATTCTAGAAAACTCTTCCAACTTAAAAATAATATGTACCTGGTTTACATCACCCTATATGACCGTTGGCATCACTTGTTGTACAGCTTGCCTAATCAGTTATACGGTCCACACGTGTCGTACAGACTGTGCAGATCACACATGTGACCTATTTTTTGTTTTTGTGTGGTCTGCACGTGTCATGCAAACTATACGACTAACACATGTGGCCTCCTCTATTTCTCCTCTCACATGTGTGAGATCATGTGTGTGACCTCTCTCTCTTGGCTGAAAAATTAGAAAAGAAAAATAGAAAACCCTACGCCAAATTTATCCAAGTGAAGCATTTTCTTTGTTGAAATTGCTACCCCAATCTCCTTGGAAAGAGTTCTCACTCACTCATGACAACACCATAATGACAAGATGGAAATTTCAAAATGAGATGTATGGTGCCTCTTGACATTACCTCTCCTAGGAGTCTAATGAGTGAGTTTAGTAACCCCTTCTAAACTCAACATTAAATTAGAAATTTGTATTCCTCCATGTGGGTGTGAAGCCCTAACACAAGCCCCAACTCCATATAAGAGGGTTTTTCAAAAAATAAAAAATACAATGTGAGTGCCAACAAATATTCCCACTTGCCCAACACCAAGGCCTATTATTGCATGGTTTGTAGTTTGGGAAAATCCCAACCCAATAAAAAAGTGTGACACAATTGGGGACACCTATCACTATCACCTCAATAAATATCCCCCTCGTTCTAGTGATGGAAAATTCCAACAAAAGGGAGGCTTCCCGGGTGACCCTAGGGGGATTGTAAGAGAGAACCCAAGGAGAAGAAAGGAATGCCCCTATAGGTCACAGTGAAGAGACTCTAGGGTATTTATGGAGGATGAGTATTGGTCAAGGAAGAGTTGTAAATGGAGAGTACCTGCAAAACAAATGTTATACAACCAAAACCAAGACAATATATGATGAAAAGAGCTCTAGAACAAGGGGGAAACAACGAATTATGCTTGTTGTCCCAAAACTTGTAGCAGTAACAATTATATATCAGCAATGACAAAGTTATAATATCTGCCAATTAAACCATCAAAATCAGGTATATGATATTGAAAAATAAATCTTGTAACTAGTACACAATGTTCCAATGCTTAGACTAAGACTTTGATAGCAAAGGAGGGTTGTTAAAGAGTGTTATCAGAAAGTATTTATGACATCCCAATGGCTATAGAAAACCTTTGCTACAACAGAAAATTCTAACCACTTAAATTAGCAAGTAAACCACCCAATCAATAGCTTATTATTGATAGAACAATTATCACAGCTAACAAGTAATTTTCAGCAATAGAAAAGTGGAAAAAGAGTATAAGAGAGTAAGTTTGTTAATGCATCCCTAATGGTTGTATATTAATGTTTGTTACAACAACATAATCATGTATCCAATCAAGACTCCCTTGGAGCAAAAGAGATCCTAAATCATGTAATATTCAAATCCAAACTTGAAAAATCCAATCTCTCAAATTTCACATTTACCGATGCAACAATATGCAATATCCAATGCAATTAGTGCCTTATCTATTAGGTTAATGGAGTTTCTTGCTTGGACAAAAACCTAGACAACAAGGAGAATAAAAATTTTCTTTGAGAATTAAACCCTTATAAATCCAAAGAAGATACAAAATCTCCAAATCTTCTAGCTTAGAAATCCAAGTTAAGATAGGGCTTGATAATCTTCTAGGGGTCTAATCCCTCTTACTCCCTAGAGAAGATAAACCCTGGAAAAGCCTTACTACAAGGGTGTAATCCCTCTTACTCCTTGTAGAAATCCTTAATCCATTTCAATGAAAATAGAATAAAATTCCTTGATGGAGGGTGTATGCCCTTATACTTCTCCTCAGGTTTGATAGTATAACCTTAAATTTAAGGGAAAAAACACAAAATTGCATAAATTCCTTACCTAATCCAAGAGATAGCATGAAAAAACCTTACTTATCAAAGAAATTCCAACAATTTTCCAAGAATAAGCATCCAAGAGAAGTTTCTAGCCTTTAATCCACCAATAGGAAATTGTAGCATCCATAATGACAATAAAAGAGACACAACTACATTTTAATCCAACATCTAACGGCATCCTCCGACGCCACCCAAAAAATTTTCATTTCCGTCGGCTTTTATCTTTAGAAATTGTAATGTTGTTGTGTTTTTTTCAAATTGGTCTCGAAGAAGTCAGATATCCGATTGCAATTTAGAAGGAGTCAGATATCTGACAGCAATTTAGAAGGAGTCAGATATCCGATGACAATTTAGAAGGAGTTGGATATCTGATGCCTTCTAGATATCATCATACAGTTTTCCTTTGACCTAAACTTAGTCAACCGGTGACCGGTCCTCACATTTATTATAGGAATGTTCAATAGTCCATAGTCATTGGAAATACGACATCTATTTATTTATTTATAAAAACCTGGAATGCTAGAAACATTCTGACTTTTTCGCTATACTAGCGACGACTTGCGGAGGTTATAAGGATTGTTTTTCCTGCAACAAACCAGAATTGTTTTATTTGTTACTATCATTACAAATATTTGAAGTGTGGAGCCTAATTTTTTAAGATCAATAATCGTCACTCAAGCTTGGTAAAAGAAAATGTAACATAACAATATTCTTGATCTAGGAGAATAAAATCAACAATTACTTGCTAGATTGTGGGATGGAGTGAAAAGAAAGGGTGATGGGAAATGTTATTGTCCTTGTAGTCAATGCAGGGGATTTAATAGGAGAACATTAAATATCTCAACATCTAAAAGACATTGTAGGGAACATGGATACGTTGAGGGGGGGCATGAATATCATCAATTGGTAAGTTGTTCATTATATATGTCTTTATATTCATATTTTTTGTAAATGTATGTATCATTTCTATATTTGGTATATATACACTAATATATTTTGATGGTTTGTAATTATAAAGGAAATGCCTCCTAGGGAATATCCACACATGGAGAATGTGGTTGCAGAACAAGCATCAGAGGAACATGGAGCTGTGAATATTGAAGGTCAAGTTAATGATAATATGGAAGGCGATGATCATTTTGATAACATATTTGAAGATGATGGTACAAATACATTGATCCGTGATACATTTAATGTTAGAATGGACGATGATGATCATGAAAATGACGGCTTTGATGATGTTCATGATTTACCTCTACTTGAGAAGGCATATGAACCCATTTATGAAGGCTCCAACATAACTCTTCTCTCTATTGTATTGTTGATAATGAACTTGCATGTTATGAATGGTTTTTCAAACACATTGATCAGACAAATGTTAAGGTATGTAATATATATCATATATATATATATATATATATATGATCATGATAAAGGTTATCTTTGTTCCTCTAAAAATTTTATTGTTAATTCATCAGTAAAATTAATATGGATGAGATACTTGTTGTTAATAATCTTGATATTATATTAACCATTTTTTTTTAATTTATTGTACCATCTTGATAGTTGAATATTTGTTACCACCGTCAAATATTTTACCTCTCACATACGAAGATTTATCTGTCATCGTGAAAGATATTGGAATGGAGTATTAAGCAATTGATGCATGTCCCAATGATCATATTATATATTATAAACGGTATGAATTTGAAACAGAATGCCCCGAATGTCATAGCAGTAGATATCGAACAGATCAAGTAAAACAAAAGGTGTCTCGCAAGGTTCTTCATTATATTCCCATTATTCCATGCTTGCAATGACTGTTTAGGTGAAAAAACTTAGCAAAATTGATGGATTACCATGCAGGAAATAGAAGTGAAGATGACATTCTTTGAATGCATGCAAATGGTTCTGCATTTAGAGACATGGAGGAAAAATGGCCACACTTTAAAGAAGAACCTCGTAATTTTAGGCTTTCTTTGGCAACGGATGGTGTCAATCCATTTGCAGAGATGAGATCTATTTACTCGGTGTGGTCTATTTTTGTTATCAATAATAACATTCTTCCATAGATGTCAATAAGGAGGGAGCATATAATATAATGTTGGCAATGATTATTCCAGGTATTTGTTTACAACAATGTTTTCTTAATGCAGTAGCATCTCATTTGTCATATTTGTTGCATAATTTCATATATTGATTTTCATTTACTCATATATATTATTTATGTATGTAAAATGGTTGTAATAATTATGTATTTTATATGTTCAAATCAATTAGGTAAGTACCAAGTTAAATATATGAATGTATATATAGAGCCCCTTATTGATGAGCTACTAAAGTTATGGAATGGCATTAGCATGTATGATGTCTCTAGACCAATAGGGAAAAGGAAATTGCAATTCCATGCAATGATTGCATGGACAATTCATGATGCTCCGGGGATAACACATTTTTGTGGTATGCAATTATAATGTGAAATTTAATAGTATTTAATTTTATGAAGTTGATATATTAATCATGCATGCTTTTTAAATAATTCATTATTCATTATATATAATATATTATAATTCTCATAGTTAATCCATCTCTTGCATGTCTTCAAACAAAGGGAAAATTTGCATGTCCAGTTCGTGGTCCTAAGATGAAATCTCGTTGATCAAAATTTTTAGGAAAGGAGGTGTTTGATGAGTATAGGAACTTTCACTCTAAGAATCATAGGTATTGAACTACCGAAAAAACATATTTTCAATAGGAAAGAAGAGACCACATTAAAACCACAGAGAATGAAACCTCACCTATGGAAGTTGCAATATAATAGAAATCGTCAAGGTACGAATCAAATTGTCTATCTATGATTATGATCATGTATGAAATGTTTTTTAATTTTTTTTTTATAATGTGTTTTGATAATTTACTGTAATTGACAATGATTTTTGTAATTTATTTAACTATGATTCATGAAGGTGTTAATGGGTTTCCACAAGGTATGAAAAGTTATCCCAGACAATTCAGTAGGTTTCCCTAGTATGAGCACCTACAAATTGTTCATTTGTTTGATACAAAGCATATCGGAAAGAATGTAGCTGAAACATTATGGTGAATATTGGAAGGGAGGAGTGACAAAGAAAAAATTGCCAAAAATTGCAGTGACATTCAGGAAGCCAATCATGCAATGAAAGATGTCATTGAATTAAATAACGATGGAGACCAAATTAATATAATCTCTCTTCCATGGTTATTTACGGATCATCAAAGCAATGTTGTAAAAGAAGTCATATGAAAAATTAAATTTCCCACGGGATTTTGTTCGAACATAAAGAATATATTAACAAAGAAAGGTGATTTTGGGGGGGTAAAAACGCATGATTGGCATATCTTCATTAAGATAATTATTCTAGTTTATATATTGATATATTTGTATTCTACATGTTGTTGCTGTAATTTTTTGTGTGCTTTTGGAAAAAATAATGAAAGGATTTTATTGTTACAGTATGTTCTACCTCTATCTCTCACATACAACTTTGACAACAATGCCAAACAAGTTATATCTGATCTTGGAAAATACATGAGGTAAGTAGTAATATTTTGCATGCATAAAGTGTTTGTTTAAATCGTTGTAGAACTTATATTTGACATTTGTTTTAGTAATTGTACTTATGTACTATATTGTTTATTTTCATTAAATCGCGTGATTTTCTTGCATCACTTGTAGATGGTTTTCATCTAAATAAAACCATAAAGAATATATAAAGTATTGGAAGAGATAAATTCCTCATCTAATTTGTGAAATGCAAAAGTTTATACTTCATCATTTTTCAATGCACAAGAACACTACCTCATACACCAATTTGAGGAGATCAAATTATGTGGACCTATACACACAAGGTCAATGTGGATGGTTGAGAGGCACTTGAAATTTTTAAAGGCTTTGGTTAGACAGAGAGAACTCCTTGAGGGTTGTATGGTGGAGGGATATATGGTACACCAGACCATGGTGTATATTTCTGAATATCTTCTAGGGTTAGCATTTATTAAGATCGATTTAGATCGACGCATTGGTGATCCAAACTCCATTAAAAAATACGAAGGCAATTACCTCATGGGGAAAGGTAGATCAAGGAAGGTGAAAGGTAATTATTAGATGGTGTAGATTAATTATAATACATTTGACTGTTGGATTTTATGTATATATCGTAATTAATTATTTAATTTTTAATCTTCAATATGCA
The DNA here is from genome assembly GCA_009831015.1 of Picea engelmannii. Taxonomy (NCBI): domain Eukaryota; kingdom Viridiplantae; phylum Streptophyta; class Pinopsida; order Pinales; family Pinaceae; genus Picea; species Picea engelmannii. The sequence goes on along the minus strand of ML777066.1, from coordinate 2,084,027 downwards.
TCAATTATAAAGGTATATCGTCTTAAGTAATTATACATTTGTGAAATATTGTAATTTTATTCTCATGCAGTTGGTCGAGAGTGGGATGCACTACACATTTATACGTCGTAAAAAATCTTGATTAGATGAAAGTATGGATTGAACGATGTAAACAATCTGGTCAAGGATTATCATGGAAAGGTGTGGCTTCATTGGTTAAAACAGCACACTGCAATGGAGATACCAATCTTACACAAAGGGAAATTGATTTAGCATATGTTTTAAAAGATAAACAGGTAAGCATATTAATAAGCCATATTGTTTAATTATTTTCAATTATATTGATGTACAATTTGATTTTTTTTTAATTGTATACTTTCCAAACATAAAATATTTACTTAATTATCAATTGATGATGTCATTTTTGCATGTTTGGCATATTGCAGGTAAAACACCATAAGGCTATTTGGTGCAACGGTCATAAATTTTGCATAAAAAGGTTGGATGAAACAAAGAAAACATATGATCCTGGGATAACTGCAGTCTTTGAGGTGATGAATTTTTCCTGTAGAAGTGACAAACATCCAAAATTGTCAAAAAATTGATACTATGGGTATTTGGAAGATATTATTGAGTGTGATATTAAATCCTTAAAATTAGTTCTATTCGTTGTCAAATGGTATAGGCTATGATTGAATCAATGTGATCCTAATAAAATTGTTATTGAACATGCTAATGGATTTACCATGGTCAATACAAGGTCACTTGAACCAAGAACAGAGCCATGTGTTCTTCCAAGTCAATGTGAACATGTATTTTACTCAGAGGTTTCAGGTAGAGGGGGTTGGTCATTTGTTATTAGACATGATCCAAGAGGAAGGTCGGTAAAGTATAATGTAGAGGAAGATCAAGAGGGTATTGAATAAGAAGATGATGTAGAGGATCAACATGAGTTAGATTATCATGTTCCATGGAAATATGTTGAAGAATTAGTTGAACCAGATGATGTAGGAGACAATGTTCATGAAGATGATATCAATGAGGACTTTATCAAAAATGACATCGACGATGACAATGATGATATGGCCAATCCTTACAATGTTGAATCTGGATTGGATGATACATATGTGGACTTAGATGGAGAAGATGATCAATTGCATTGAAGTGTATGAGGTATGACTTAATATTAGTATATTGTATGAGGTATGGACTTGTATTAGTATACTGTATAAATTGGTGTTCAAGTTTAATTATTTCATTTTCTAGTATGTCGATATATGTTATAGGAGACGTTTCTTAATCATGACAAAAAACACATTCATTTATTTTCTAGTACACATATTTTGTCGAGTTTTGGGGAATTGAGAGTGACGTGGGGGGGGGGACAAATGAGCTTCCACCTTTAGGTGGTTGGCCCCATTCAGTAGATAATATTAAACAATTCTTGAAACTAAGAGAATATCGGCAAGGTTATAAATGCACAACTATGCTTATTTCACCTAGTTCGTTATTATATGATATTTGATAACTCAAAAATAAGGCACGCTTGCTCATGTACTTGAAACCAGCGCATATAAATCATGACATGTGAATGGGGCCAACGTTGAAATTTTTTCAATTTGTGCTTGTATGGACTGAAATTTCACATGGTTATACCAAGCACATGCAATGACAGTATGGGAGGGTTTCCAGACTCAAACATGACTCACAGAAACAATTCGACAATCAAACAACAAGTCTATAGAACAATTAATGTGAATGGGGCCAAACATTGATTTTGTTTTCAAGTTGTGCTTGTATGTACTAAAATTTCATGACATGTTAGGACAAAACACATGCCTTGATTGTATGGTAGGGTTTTTGGACTCAAACATGACTCAAAAAAATAATTCTACAATCAAATATTCTTTGGTTATTCTATAAAAA